>JAABOM020103716.1:0-25736 GCA_011800125.2 Solanum clarkiae
GGACCAGCATTCTTCACTCACTAAGACGGAGACCCCCATCACAAACTTGTTCATCCTAGATCTAGGATTGGCCACCAAATGAGGAGCATACTTTGAAAGTTGATTGAACTTTAGGGCATACTCCCTCACACTAATGGAACCTTGTTTCAAATTCATAAACTCTACAAACTTGGCTTTCCTAAGCTTAAGAGGGAAGAACTAATTAAGAAAATCCAATTTGAAGTCCTCCCAAACCACCATATTACCATTTTCCTTCTGCCCCTTCTATTGATAATACCATATTTGGGCTTCTCTTTTGAATTTGTACCCTGAAAACTCTGCTTTTTCATTCAGCCCAACACCCATGATATTCAAAATCCTGTAGACCTCATCAATGAACTCTTATGGATCTTCATCCACCTTTCACCCATAGAACACTGGAGGATTCATCCTCATGAGGTCCCTTACCCTAGCTCCCGAGGTAGTAGCATGAGGGGGTTGGGCCCCTTGATTGACTTGGTTGGCCATAACTTGGGAAAACATAGTGAGAGCATCCTGGAGCTCACCATTGCTAGGTTGCTCCTTGGAGTTCTGGCCCTTTTTCCTTTAGTGTTAGGCATGATCTAGCATAGCAAAGAAACAATCTTTAGGGTGGAAAAACTTACCATAACTTTATAGCATGACTTAGAACATGAAGAAGGGAAATATTTCCTAAAACGCCTCATAGCCTCCTATTCATAGTCATGGCGCATTTCACAACCAGGAATATGACTCTAATGAATGTGGTATGTTGGACTCCGAAGATCTATCAACCTAGTACTCTGATACCAAGTTTGTCACGAAGAAAGCCTAGGGCATATACATGACACAGTGAATGAGGAAACCCAAAACAAGCCTCTTAACTCATTATTACACATCATTAGTCACGGAAGCACATACAAGACATAAAGAGTAGGAATGGGGGAAAAAGGGACTAAGGGGAAAGCTTGAGTAACATCATAATCAAGATACAAAGAGTCAAAGATCATATCATAGATACATTGCATGTCCAATAAACACCTCTAGTACTTAGATAAGAGGGGGGACAAGACAAAGCAACTGGACTCACCCTTATAATCAAAATAGAACATAAAGAAGAGTATTTCAATACATCATAGGAGAAACATAGATCAACATCCTCGGAATAGAGGACTCACCAGGTAGCTTGAGTAGTGCCGAACTAGCCATGTTTGAATGTACTAAGTATGTAGGATGCAATGCAACAAGAGATAGGAACCATAATCAAAATGCATAACAATAGGCAACATGCATAATATAACAATATGGCATGTATGATCAATACTTAAGTGAACATGCTTAAGTAACTCATGCTTATATAGGATATGATATGTGTAGAAGAGACCAAGCTAGATTTTCAAAGTACAAACCCCTTGGTAGGTTGATGATGATATCACCCATCACCCTGGTGTGTAAGGTGCAAACCCCTCAACTAGGTTGATGATGATCTCACCCATCACCTTGGTATTCGAGGCACAAACCTCTCAACTAGGTTAGTGTCAGTCTCACCTACCACCCAGGTGTTTGAGATACTAACCCCTCAACTAGGTTACCCAGGCTCTTAGTCCTCCGGATCGGGAATGGTCTAATGCAACACTTTATGTAGAATATATCATATGCAAAAGCTCTTTTCATCATCATATAGTCATTCATATCATATCTCATGCTTTGGATCTTCAATTTATCAAGAAACCACATCCAAACTTTTAATCGAACATTTTGAGGGTGTATAGTGCTAGTGTAAAACCATACAATTCAAGAATGAATTCATGCTAGTAAATTCAATTTAAATGCTTCAACAGATACTTGGTAACACCCTCAAGCAGTAAACATCAAAACCCTTTTTTTCCAGTACTTTCAATGGACCTTAGAGTCATATCTCAAAACATGGAAAAACTATCACAATTTCATATATTCAAACATAGTATGCAGTGATATTCATAATAATCAAGACCCATGGATAAATCACCTTTAGGTCATGCAATTTGTAAGAAAAGAAAGATTGGGCATCATGGGAGAAAGGAACCCATGAAACAAACCAACATACCTTAGCTTGGAGATAAACTTAGTGAAGATTGGCGGTGGAGACTTGAAGCTTGAAGAAGAACTTTGAAGGAAATTCTTAGATCTGGAAGAGGTTTTGAGACTTGAATTTAGGAGTGAAAATATAGCTAAGTGTTTGAGTGAGTAATTGGGGAATGTTTAGGATGATATGAGGGTGAAATATGACTAAGTATAGGTATTTTCACATTTGGGAACACTTAGGCCCAAGACACAAAAGTCTTGGACCGAGATAGAAAAACTGGACAAAAAAATACATAGGAGCGCGCCCTTGATGGTGGTGCAGATTGTCTTTAGAAATCACATTTTTGCGATTTTTAAATTTTTTATACGGTTTCTCTTAAATTGGTGTTAGACCTTTCTACCCCTAATTTTGACCCCTAAACAACAATATAAAGTTGAATTTTTGATATCATGCACGAATTTTGAGATATACGAAAATTACGATTTCGGATACTTTCGAGGCACATTTTCTGGGGTCGTTTCATTCATGAATTCATAACATACATGAAGTCACTTGACTTGTAAAACATGCAAATAACTTGAGAATTTTTTATTTGACATTTCATTGAACACTTGGTGGGCATATATGGGTACATGTTCAAATCATGCAAAATGCAACAGTATAGATCAAGAAATAGTGAAATCAATGCATCTTAACGTCATGTAAATCAGTTCACCAACATCATGGTAAATTCCCATCATGGATAACTTGTAAATCATATCAAAATTTTACAATAGCTCATAGATTTCATAGCTTGAATCATGCATAGTCTCAAAGACAAAGATTAATCCACAGTATCAACTTAAAATAGATATCCATGCATAATCAACCATATTTGATAAACCCCAATATAAATCATGCTCATATTTCCCATAGGTAATACATCTTAAAATCATGCAATTTTCATAAAATAGGAAGATTGGGCTCCATGGGTGAAAGGACCCAATAGATGAAACCCAAATACCTTAATTTGGGGGGATTCCTTGAAAGAGATTGGAAGCTTCAGTGGAGTTCTGGGGATATGGAATTAAGTTTGAGACACTTGAATTTGGTTGAAATATTTGGTTAATTATTGAGGTTTTTCATAGGGTCTTCAGTGATATAAAGTTGAAAAAATGGCTAAGTATAGGTGTTTTCACGCATAAGTAGGCATGGGGCTGTGACCCCAAAGCCCTTGGGCCGAAATGGAAAACCAAGGAAAATAATACACTGGTGCATGCCCTTGGTACGACACTAAACTTGAAGTTCCTCCTATACTAATATGTGGCCACCAGAAAATAAAAAATTAGCAAACATTATTTTTTAGTCAAGTCCTCTAAAATCGAGGTTATACCTATTTCCCATTCAATTTTACCCCCTAATCGAGAATATGAAGTCATATTTTCAATATTATGCATGAATTTTGAGATATATGGAAATTATGATTATGAGCATTTTCGAAGCACATTTTTTGGGCATTTTTCTGGAGCGTTTCACCTGATCTACAAAGATGTATAGAGACTTGAGGGAAGTGTATCGGTAGGGTGGTATGAAGAGAGACATTTTCAAATTCATATCTGGATGTCACAATTGCCAACAAGTGAAAGCCGAATATCAAATGTCAGGTGGCCTAGACCAAGACATAAAAACTCCTACTTGGAAGTGGGAAGAGATCAACATAGATTTTGTGGTTGGGTTTCTTAAGAATAGGAAGCATTTTGACTCTATTTGGTTTGTTATGGATAGAATGACAAAGTCGGCTCACTTTCTACCAGTCAAAACTACGTATGATGCCGAAGATTATGCCAAGTTGTGTACTCATGAATTGGTTAGATTGCATATGGTGCCTTTGTCTATCATTTAGAATCATGGTGCTCAATTCACCTCTCACTTTTGGAGGTCTTTCCAAAGAGGTCCTGGTACCAAGATTAAGCTTAGCATGGCCTTTCATCCTCAAATGGATGGTCAAGCCGATTGGACTATCCAAACTCTTGAGGGTATGCTTGGATCTTGTGTTTTGGAGTTTAATGGTAGTTGGGATGAACATCTTCCACTTATTGAGTTTTCTTACAACAATAGCTACCACTCAAGAATATGTATGGCTCCCATTGAGGCTCTTTGTGGTAGGCATTGTAGATCCCCGATTGGGTGGTTTGAAGTTGAGGAAATGGCTTTACTAGGTCCGAATTTGGTCATGGAAGCCTTGGAGAAGGTGAGTTTGATTAGGGAGAGATTAAAAACAGCCCAAAGTAGACAAAAGTCCTATTCTGATATGAGGAGAAGAGATCTTAAGTTTAATGTTGGTGATTGGGTCATTTTGAAAGTCTTACCTATGAAGGGTATAGTCCGGTATGGCAAGAAAGGGAAATTAAGCCCAAGGTTTATAGGTCCTTATAATGTTTTGAGAAGAGTGGGTAAGGTTGAAAATGAGTTCGAATTGCCTATGAAGATGGAGATGGTTCGTCCAGTCTTCCATGTGTCTCTATTGAGAAAGTGTGTGGGGGACCCAAGTGCCATAGTGCCCTTGGATGTTGTAGGTATTGTAGGAGATAATTTAACCTATGACGAGGTCTCTGTGGAGATTCTGGATAGACAAGTG
This sequence comes from Solanum clarkiae, assembly GCA_011800125.2. Classification (NCBI taxonomy): domain Eukaryota; kingdom Viridiplantae; phylum Streptophyta; class Magnoliopsida; order Solanales; family Solanaceae; genus Solanum; species Solanum clarkiae. The sequence goes on from JAABOM020103716.1 coordinate 4,680, forward strand.
AAGAGATTGAGAAACAAGGATGTAGCTTCCATCAAGGTCCTTTGGAGGAACCAACAAGTCAAAAGTGCCACATGTGAAGCCGAGGCGGACATGAAAAAGTGATACCCATATCTATTCCACACTACTCAAGCCAAAGGTAATAATTTAAGCCCCTTATTTGATTTCAAGTCCTAAGTTTCATCCCTTATGGCATTTTGCATGCATTCATGTTTATGTTGACAAGTTTATGGTGATTTTTGACATTCATGTTGAGATTTTCAAGAATGATGTTTAAATGCATTTGTTGCATTGATGTTAGGTTGAAATCTTCATGATTACTTCTCTTATATACGTTTGTTTGACATTCGTGGACGAACTTTTCCAAGGGGGAGATTTTGAAACACCCCAAAAATGTGCTTCGAAAATGCCCATAATCGTAATTTTTATATATCTCAAAACCCATGGGCGATATCAAAAATTCGACTTCATATTCTTGATTAGGTGGAAAATTGAGTGAGAAATAAGTATAACCCAAATTTTAAAAGACCGGTAGCAAAAAATGTTCACAAAATTTTCAGAAACAGAGAGGATAAGCGATGGCTCCACGATGAGGACCTGTCGCAGAGCAGTGTTAGCACTTTCTTAATTTTTGTTTCGACCTTAAGGGCATTGAGGTCATGGACCCATGCCCGCTTATGCGTGAAAACACCTATACTTAGCCATTTTTCAACTCCATATCACTCAAAAAACCCTCTCTAAAAGCTCTCAATAATTTTATCAAAATACCTATCCAAATTCAAGTGTCTCAAGATCATTGATGGACCTCAAGAACTTAATTCAAGCTTCAAGTCTCCTTCAAGTTTACATCAAGCAAACCCAAGTTTAAGGTATGTGGGTTTCATCCATTGTGTTCTTTTACCCATGGAGTCCAACTTTCCTATTTTATGAAAATTGCATGATTTCAAGTTGTATTACCTATGGGTATCTATTATTATGAAATATGACCATAAAATATGTTGGGATTTTGTCAAAAATTGTTGATTATGCATGAATATTTATTTTGAGTTTATAATATGAATAAATCTTAGTCTATTGAGACTATACATGCTTCAGGCTATGAGATCTATGAACTATTGTGATGCTTTGATATGATTTACAAGTTACCCATATCGAGTTTTACCATGATGTTGGTGGGCTGATTCACATGACTTTCAGATTCATTAATTTCACTATTTTATGATTTATACTCTTGCATTTTGCATGATTTGAACATGTACTCATATGTGCCTACCAAGTGTTCGATGAAATGTCAAGTCAAGAATTCTCAAGTTATTTACATGTTTTATAAGTCAAGTGACTTCATGATGACTATCGACTTTCAAGTATCTTATAACTCATGAAATTCTCTATGATTACGCAAGTATGAAGTTAAGCCCTATTTTCAAGATTTTACCTCTTTGAGCCATTCATGTTAAAGTAAGAGTTCATATATGATTATGATCTACTCTCATGTTTCAAGTCAGGCTCACCATTAGAGGTCAAGCATGTTTAAGAGCTACTCATGTTATGTTTCAATGTTTCTTACAAATTATATAAGTTATGATTATTTTATGTATTCTGTGGGATTAGACTTAGCACCGATGGATTGGATGTTGTCGTGGACTATCTTTGAGGGTGCATACTCCTTTCGCTAAAGTATATGCAAACATAGGATTATACTTTACCCTTGCTATAGTATTGGATCCATTTAGTGCATTTATCATAAAATCTACCCCGAAATGGGACATGTTCTCATAATGGGGTTACTTCTCCAAAATGGGACGGGCTCTTGTAAGGTGAGTTTAGTTTACCTTAGCAAGTAGACCACCTCTTTACTAATGAGAGGTGATCATCGAGATTCCATCTTGTAGCTCACTTAGTCTTGTTCTTTGTCAGTTAAGGTCTCTTCCCATATACGTATCATGTTCTATGCAAGTTGAATAATTTATAAACATGTCTTACTTCAAGCATTGATTATGCATGTCATATTGAGATTATGCTTATCTATTGTCTATTACTATGCATTTTGACTATATTGGCTTATGTCTTATTGCATTGCATCTTAAATAATCAACACATTCAAACATACAACACATACTTTATGCCTACATGATATTACCATGTAGAGACCGGTGCACTCTTGATCATCCTCCACCTGGCTAGTGGGATTATTCAACGATAAGCTTGGTGAGTCCTCTACTTTCTCTTGCCATCTCTAAGACTTCTTTTTGTTGAATATTTGACATTATGAGGGTGAGCTCTGAAAGTGTCTTGGCTCCCGCTCCATTCTAAGTTTAGAGGTGCTGTTGGAAATGTTATGATGTATTTATGCTTTTATGATATCAAAGACTTCCCTATGTCTCGCTTCCCTTTTTATACATCTCTTGTTATTTTTTACTTTGCTTTTGTGACCAAGAATGTATGATTGATATGCTAAGAGGCTTCTTTGTGTCCCTTCGGGTTCCCATTCAGCGTATCATATTTAGGCCCTAGACTTGGGTCATGACATCAAATCAAAAAGAGTAAACTACAAGTCCTAAATCATACTATGCCTATTGATCCCTGGTAGCGGCACCATTTTTTATGTCTCTCAACCGACTACTCAAAGGCAGAAGGGGCAGTCGTCATCAACATAATAACCCAACTTTAGAGGTTAGGGTTGATCCCGTCAGGAATTGTTGTTCAAAGCAGAGGTGACTCATTAGACCAAGTAATTGTTTGATCTGGGGGTTTACAATAATCAAAATAATAGTTCAGCTAAATGAGTTCGAAATGACGATTTAAACAACAATTAAGAGAAGATGTTGGGGATGTGCAAATATAGGAATCGATCGACCAGCTGGGTCTAGATACTTGACTAAATGCATTGATATTGAGTGAATAGTCGAGGTTGCTTATAGCCCAAATCGAGTACGATACATGGGTGTTCCGTATGAAATCACATGCGGACTGTCGAGGACATGTTTGGACTAAAAAGTCTCTGTAAAACCCCTAATACCTTGGCCATAGAATCCACAGCTATGGAATTCAAATGAAACATCAGGAAATTTCTAGTCATTATATCCATTTACACTCTAATAGTTCTGACTAAGATAACAATCAAAGATCTAAAGTAAAACCTCAAGTTTGCAACCTTGATATTATAGATAGAACATAGGAATGGATATAAATTCACCGAAATCAACTACAGATAAGTCAAGACATTAAAGACCCAATAAATAAATCAAAGAACCATATCAATAGAAAACCCCCAACATGGGGGTTTTAGCCATACTTGCTAGAAATTAAAGATTCGATATCAAACATAAAAGCAACAGTCATGGGCAACAAGATTGAGTATAAATTAATTGATTATCACTAGCCAATCTTCTGCAATTTGATGCCCAAAAACTTCAAAATCCTAACTTTCCTTCCACTCTAAAAGAAAAGTTCTACGTGTACTACTCCTACAGACTAATTGTTCTGATATGGTATGAATAGATAATGTAAAATGTCCTTTCTAAAATTTTCTATATACTCCATGCAAATGTGTGAAAGTTTGTGTTGTGAAATGTTATTCGGCGGTGAAGGCCAACCATCGCCGAGCACTCCAGTGATGCACCGAATATTTACTTGACTGCTTTCCTGTGCATCTTTATAATTCTTCCTCCACTATAATACTAGGTGATGATTCTTTGCTCCATCGATCCAATGAGGTGATGCACCAAAATATTAATCGCATCGCCTTTCTATCAATGTTTTGGGACTTTGGGTGCTGCAAATTTAGGCGATCACTTATGCAATTCGGTGATGCACCGAGTATGCTTTGTGATATCAAATTTGAACACCTTCTTAACTTGACCAAGACCCTTAATTGCTACGGTGATAGGTGATCTCCACAAGTGGTTGGCGGACCGCCAAGTATGTCGACAACACCGCCTTTCACCATCTTTCTGCGTTTTTGCTTACTTAACAAGATTTCACCAAGTCTTGTCCATTTGTGCACTTTTAACTCTATTACATTTCATAGAACATGTATTTTGTTAGAAGCAGGAATTAATAGCACACTAAGGACAATATTTCCTTGCAATCTACACCCAAATGAGTCCGAAATATTGAGTCATCACTAATCATCTTTGAAAGTCATAAAATACTCAAAGTCGCCTCTTGCTTATATATTCATAGGATCATATAAATCAGAATAAATTAATTCTAGTTTATTATTGGATCTATTTCCTTTAGAAGGAAAGAGTCTTTTGTCATTTTACTTTCTAAACATGATTCATATGTTGGTAGTGCCTCCACTTTCACTGAACTCAATTGTCTATCTGAAACCAAACTAGAAATTCTATTTATATAAATATGACATAGACGTAAGTGTCACAAGTAAATTGGACTCATTTCAAAAATATATTTTCTTTTATTCGAAATATAAATGTTATTTTGTTCAGATTATTAAAACATGTTATGAGAAACTTCAAACACGAACAAATCTTACAATTTGGGTACAATTAGGATCAAATGGTTATAATGTTTAATAACAACATTATTATTAGCAAATAAGCATCATAACCATTATACAATAGCTTAGAAACAGATAATAAATTTCTCCTTAAAGAAGGAATATATAAAAAACTATTTAAAACAAAATGTCTTGAACTAGTCAAAGAAAATGAATTTATTCTAATAACTAGAACTGGTGTTGGCTCCCCATGTGCTTGAAAAACATAAACTTCTTCTGAAACGACCCCAAAAAGTGTAAAAAAAGTGCCTCGGAATGCCCAAATTTTAATTTTTGTATATCTCAAAAATTGTTTGGTATTTCAAAAGACTGACTTCATATTTGTGATCAGAGGGTCAAAATTAGGTGAAGAACGGTCTAACCCTGATTTAAGAGCGAACGAATAGCAATTTCAATTTTTGAAAGTGCAAATTCTAGTGAGGTTTCTGCGTTGCCTCCACGATGCGTCAAGAGCGTGCTCATTTTAAAATTTTACCTCCGCAGCCTCTCCACTACACGGAGAGGTATATTTTTCCTGGCAGTGTTTTTCCTGAGCAGTCCAATTATTCTAAGTGTTGGGCCCAAGTGTTCCCAAGCATATTTTTATCTATACTTAGCCAATTTTCACCCTTCTATCATCCAAAACATTTACCAATACTCCCCAAAATACTTATCCATATTTTTACTCCAAACTTCAAGACTCAAAACCCTTATCTGGAATTAAGGATTCTCTTCAAGCTTCAAGCCTCCATTTTCAAACTTTATAAAGAACTTCTCCAAAGCTAAGATATGTGGTGTTGAACCATTGGGTCCTTTCAACCATGGTACCTAAACCTCTTTCTTACTAATATTGCATGATTTAAAGTTTATTTTACATATGGGTCTTGTATATTGAAAAATTTACTGCACACTGATTTTAATTCATGAAAGTATGATTGTTTTAGCATGTTTTGAGTTCCAATCTTGGATCTAATGTTGGATTTGATGAGGCGTTTTGATATGAATGTCTTGGGGGTGTTGCAAGGTTTTGATTGATGGTTTTACTAAAAAATTTTTTGCATGATTTCATCTATAAAATGCATGGTCTTTTATCACTACTACACACCCCCAAGGTGTTTGATAAAATATCAAGTTATGGTTTCTTGAGGAAATAATGGTCCAAAAGCGTGTGATATGATATGAATGAGGTTATGATGATGAAATGACTTCATGTATAAGGTTATCACTATATGAAGTGTTACATTAGAGCATATGAGAATCCTATATAAAGTTTAGAATCGACCATGCCCAATCCGGGGGGTTTGAGCACCCAGATAACCTAGTGAAGGGTTTATACTTCTCCACCTGGTGATAGGGCGGCATCATCACTAACCTAGATAGGGGTTTGTAATCGTCAACCTGGGGAACGGTTTGTACTTCTCCACCATGGTGATGGGGCAGCATTATCACCAACCTAGATGAGGGTTAGTACTCATCCACCTATGTGATGGGGTGACAACATCACTAACCTACCAAGGGGTTCCTACTTTGGAAATTTGGTTTGGTCACTTCTACACATGATATCCTATGTGAGTATGGGTTACTTAAGCATGTTTTACTTATGCATTGATCATACATGTCAGTTGTTATATCATGTCTATTTCCTATTATTATGCATGTTGATTACAAAACTTATCTCTTGTTGCATTGCATCCAACATACTTAGTATATTCAAAAGTATTAATACATACTCTTGCCTAAATGATATCACCATGTAGGAACCGGTGCTTAAGTTGATCATCCTCCCCCTCCACGTGGCTAGTTAGTGTTATTCCAAACTTGTCAGTGAGTCCTCCATTTCGGGGACCTTAATCTATGATTGTTATTATCTATGTATTGAGACACTTTCTTATGTTCCATTTTGACTATGAGGGTGAACCCTGTTACTTTATCTTGACCCCCAATCTATCTATGTATTTAGAGGTGTTGTTGGACAAGTTGTGTAATTATGATATGAGCTATGACACCTTGTCACGATGTTGATGTTTTGGCGAGCTATCCCTTAGCCTCTTTGCCCCTTATGCTTGTTTTATATCTTTTATATGCTTCCATGATCAATGATGTGTAATGATAAGTTGAGAGGCTTGATTAGGATCCCTTCCGGTTCCTCACTCGCTGTCTCATGTCTAGTTCCTAGGCTTGCAACGTGACAAACTTGGTATCAGAGCACTAGGTTAATAGATCCTCGAAGTCCAACACACCGCATCGATTAGAGTCCCATTCATGGTTGTAGCATGCCATGACTATGAATAGGAAGCTATGAGGCATTTTAAAAAATATTTCCCTTCTTCATGTTCTAAGTCATGCCATTGAGTTATAATGAGTTTTCCCCCTAAAGATTATTCTTTATTATGCTAGATCTTTCCAAACACTAGAGGAAGACGTGCCTAAACTCCGAAGGAGCAACCTACAATGGTGAGTTTCAGGATGCTCTTACCATTCTTGCCCAAGTGGTGGCCAACCAAGTCCAACAAGGGGCCCAAGCCCCTATGCTACTACCTCAGGAGCTAGGGTAAGAGATATCATGAGGATGAATCCTTCGATTTTCCATGGGTTAAAGGTAGATAAAGATCCATAAGAATTCATTGATGAGTTCTACAAAATATTAAATATCATGGGTGTTGGGATGAATGATAAGGCAAAGTTGGCAGCGTACCAACTCAAAGGCATAACACAAATTTGGTGTGAGCAATGGAAGGGTGAGAATGGGATTGCTAATGTGGTTCTTTGGGAGGAGTTGAAATCGGCCTTCTATTATTGGTTTTTCCCTCTTGATCTTAGGGAGGAAAAATAGGTAGAGTTTATGAACTTGAAAAAAGGTGCTATGAGTGTGAAGGAGTATATCATCAAATTTAATCAACTTTCAAGGTATTCTCCTCACTTGGTGGCCAATCTTAGATCAAGGATGAATACATTTGTGATGGGGTCTCCGACTTGGTGAGTGAGGAATCCCCGTTCGCTTTGTTTACTGGTGACATGGACTTGTCTCGGTTCATGACTTATGCTGACCAAATGGAGGAAGAAAATATGAGAAAGAAGAGGGGCCATAAGGTCAAGAGAGCCCGTCACGGGAGTAAGTTCTATAGGGATGGCTGATTTTATCAAGGACAAGGGCCTCCTCATGCTACCAAAAGGGAGTTTGCCAATGACTTCCATAGACCTCAAGGTATTAGTGGTGTAGCTCCTAATGATATATGTTCTAGATTTTGGGAAGATTCATAATGGCCCGTGTTTGAAGGGTTCTAATGTGTGCTTCAGTTATGGGGAGCTTGGTAACAAGAATGTAGATTGTCCAAGAAACCGTGTCAAGGGCCGAGGTGAAAATGTTGTTCCATTGGGTAGAGGTGGTCCTTAATGTGGTTCCCCAAGGCACAATCAATTCTATGCTCTACATGGGAGGCAAGGGATTGGTGAGGTCCCCGATGTTGTTATCGGTATGTTGAAGATCTTTGATGGTGATGCGTATGCTTTGATTGATCCGGGTGCCACTCTTTCCTTTGTTACCCCACTTGTTGCTAAAAAGTTTCATGTTGTCCCTGAGCTATTGCATGATTCATATGAAGTGTCTACTCCTATCAGTATCTCAATTGTTGCAAGGAAAGAGTATAGAAATTGTCCTATCAGCATTTTGCATAAGTTGTTACCTTGTGATCTTGTTTAATTAGACATGGTAGACTTTGATGTCATTCTTGGGATGGATTGGTTGCATGCCTACTATGCTTCTATTGATTGTAGGAACTGTAGGGTCAAGTTGCAATTTCCTAGTGAACCTGTCCTTGAGTGGAAAAGTCAAGATGCGGTGGTCAAGGATAGATTCATTTCATGCATTAAAGCCCATAACTTAATTTCTAGGGGGTATTTGTATCATCTTGTGAGGGTTAAGGATGTGAAGTACAAAGTTCCTTCCATTGAGTCAGTTCTCGTAGTAAGTGAGTTTCTTGTGATGTTTTCCCAAATGACCTTCTTGGTGTTCCTACCGAAAGGGATATAGATTTTTGCATAGATCTCCTTCCTGATACTTAACCTATCTCAATTTCCCCTTACTGTATGGCCTCGACTAAGTTGAAGGATTTAAAAGAGTAATTGAAAGATTTGTTGGAAAATCATTTTATTAGGCTTAGCCAATCCCCTTGGGTGCACCGGTGTTATTTGTAAAGAAGAAAGATGGGTCACTTAGAATGTGCAGTAACTACTGGCAACTCAATAGGGTCACTATAAAGAATAAATATCCTTTTCCGAGAATTGATAACTTGTTTGCCCAATTTCAAGGGGCTAGCTTCTTCTCTAAGTTGATCTTCAGTCCAGGTACCATCAAGTGAGGGTGAGGGAGTCTGATATTCCCAAGACATCCTTTCGGACTAGATATGGACATTATGAATTTGTGGTGATGTCCTTTGGGTTGACTAATGCACCAGCCATCTTCATGGACCTATCAAATAGGGTCTACAAACCCTACCTTGATTCCTTTGTTGTGGCCTTCATTGATGATATATTGATCTATTCGCATAGTAGGGAGGAGTATATTGGTCATTTGAGGGTTGTGTTGCAAAAGTTGAGGGAGGAGAGATTATATGCTAAATATGATGAGTCTGAATTCTAGTTGAAGGAGGTCGCATTCTTGGGTCATATGGTGTTGGGGGATGGTATTAAGGTGGATCCTAAAAAGATCGATGTGATTAGAAATTATCCTAAACCATTGACCTCGTCGGATATTAGGAGTTTCTTGGGCCTTGTAGGTTACTATAGATGGTTTGTGAATGGATTCTCGTCCATTGCTTCTCCTATGACAAAATTGACTCAAAATAAGGTTAAGTTTGTGTGGATAGACCAATGTGAGAAAAGCTTCCAAACATTGAAAAATAGACTTGTGTCCGCTCCTATACTGTCACTACCGAATGGGCTTGAGGGTTTTGTTGTGTATTGTGATGCATCTAGAGTTGGTTTGGGTTGTGTGCTAATGCAAAATGGTAAGGTCATAGGCGATGCTTCTAGGCAACTCAAAGTACATGAAAAGAATTATCCTACTCATGATCTTGAATTAGCCATCGTGGTATTTGTTGAAAGATTTGGTGTTATTATTTATATGGGGTGCATGTTGATGTCTTCACCGATCATAAGAGCCTTCAATATATTTTTACTCAAGAAAATCTCAACTTGAGACAAAGAAGTTGTCTAGAACTCCTTAAGGACTATGACATGACTGTGCATTAACATCCCGGTAAGTCAAATGTTATAGAAAATGCTTTGAGTCGGGTGTCTATGGGTAGCCTAGCTCACGTGAATGGTAGTGATAGGGAGATGGCTAGAGGGGTGCGTAGATTGGCTAGATTAGGGGTGAGGTTGGAAGATGTGGGTAATGGTGATGTTGTTGATGGTTCCAAATCTTCTTTGATTGATGAGGTGATACAAAAAAAATCTAGACTCCTCCTTGCTTGAATTGAAGGCCTTAGTGAAAGAGGGTAAAATAGAGGTTTTCTCCTAAGGGGGAGATGGGGCCCTTAGATACCAAGGTAGGTTGTGCGTGCCATGTGTTAATGGTTTGAGATAGAGAATTCTTGATGAGGCTAATAACTCTTCTTATTCTATCCATGGTTCCACCAAAATGTATAGAGACTTGAGGGATGTATATTGGTGGGGAGTCATGAAGAGGGACATTGCTAAATTTGTTTCTGGTTGCCATAGTTGTCAACAAGTCAAGGCCGAACACCAAAGGCCACCAAGACATAGAGGTTCCTACTTGGAAGTGGGAGGTAATTACTATGGATTTTGTAGTTGGGTTTCCCAAAACTAGAAAAGGTTTTGATTCAACATGGGTGGTGGTTGATAGGATGACAAAGTCGGCTCAATTTCTACCGGTTAAGACCACATATGGGGTTGAAGAGTATGCAAGGTTGTACATCCATGAGTTAGTGAGATTGCATGGGATTTCTTTGTCCATCATATCGGATCATGGTTCACAATTCACTTCACACTTTTGGAGGTCTTTCCAAAGGGGTCTTGGTACAAGAGTTCACCTTAGTACGGCCTTCCACACTGAAATAGATGTACAAGCCAAAAGGACAATTCAAAACCTTGAAGATATGCTTAGGGAATGTGTTTTGTAGTTGAGGGGTAGTTCGGATGACCATATATCTTTGATTGAGTATGCATACAACAATAGCTATCATTCTAAAATCAGTATGGCTCCATTTGAGGCTCTTTGTGGGAGACGTTGTAGATCACCGGTGGGTTGGTTTGAGGTTGGACAGGTAGCTTTATTGAGACTGGATCTATTCATAGAGGCTCTTGAAAAAGTTAAGATGATTAGGAAGAGGTTGAGGATAGCCCAAAGTCATCAAAAATCCTATGCCGACATAAGAAGGAGAGACCTTGAATTCAAAGTGGGTGATTGGGTCCATTTGAAGGTTTCTCCAATGAAAGGTATGGTCTGTTTTGGTAAAAAGGGGAAGTTGAGTCCAAGGTGTATTGGTCCTTATGAGGTGATAGAGAGGATTGCAAAGGTAGCTTATGAGTTGAATTTGCTTAGTGAAATGAATTTGGTTCATCCGGGATTCCATGCTTCTATGTTGAGAAAGTGTGTTGGTGATCCTAATTCCATTGTGTCTCTTGATGTTGTAGGTGTTGTTGAGGATAAGTTGACTCATAAGGAGCTTTTGGTTCAGATCTTGGATAGGCAAGGGATGAGATTAAGGAACAAAGAGGTGGCATCTGTTAAGGTCCTTTGGAGGAATCAACAAGTTGAAAATGCAACACCAGGAGGTCGAAGAGGACATGCAAAAGTGGTATCCTTATCTTTTCCATTCCACTCAAGCCTAATGTATTAATCCTAAGTCTCATAAGTGATTTCAAGTCTTACATTTCAACCTCTATGTCATTCAAATACATTCATGTTTAAGTGGGTAAATTTAAGATGATTTTACACTCACGTTGAGAATTTGAAAATGGTGTTTTTACATGTTATGTTGCTTTCTTGGTGGGGCTGATTTATGCATGATCACTCTTATATTATATGTTTCTTTTACATTCGGGGACGAATGTTCCCAAAGGGAAGATATTGAAACGACCCCAAAAAGTGCCCAAAATGTGCCTCGAAATGTCTAGAATTTTAATTTCCATATATCTCAAAATTCGTTCATTATTTAAAAAATTTGACTTCATATTTGTGATCAGGGGGTCAAAATTAGGTGAAAAAGGGTCTAAACCCGATTTAAGAGAGAAAGAATAGCAATTTCAATTTTTGAAAGTGCAAATTCCATTGAGGTTTCTGCATTGCCTCCGCGATGCGTCAAGGGCGTGCTCGTGTACAATTTCACCTCCACGTCCTCTCCATGACAGAGAGAGGTGTATTTTCCCTGGTTGTATTTTTCCTATGCAGTCCAATTATTCTAAGTGTGGGGCCCAAGCTTTCCTAATCGTGTTTTGATCTATACTTAGCCAAATTTCACCCTTATATCATCCAAAACATTTCCCAATACTCCCCAAAATACATATCCATATTTTTACTCTAAAATTCAAGGCTCAAAACCCTTATCCAAAATTAAGGATTCTCTTCAAGATTCAAGCCTCCATTTTCAAACTTGATCAAGAATTTCCCCAAAGTTAAGGTATGTGGATTAGGTTGGATGAGGTTGACAATAGTGCTGTAGTGGTTGTTGATGGGTCTAAATCTTCCTTCATTGAGGAGGTGAAGGAAAAACAAGATCGTGACCCTGCCTTCTAGAGTTGAAGGCCTTGGTGAGACATGCTAAAGTGGAGGTTTTCTCACAACGGGGAGATGGTACCCTTAGGTACCAAGGTAGGTTATGTGTGCCAAATGTGGACGATTTGAAAGAATTGATCTTGAAGGAAACTCATAATTCATTCTATTCTATTCATCTCGATTCTACAAAGATGTATAGAGATTTAAGAGAGGTGTATTGGAGAGATGACTTTGATTGGACCAGATTTGGTTATGAGGCTATGGAGAAGGTGAGGTTGAGAATGGAGGGTTTGAAAACATCCCAAAGTAGACAAAGGTCCTATTCCAATATAAGGAGAAAAGATCTTGAGTTTAAGGTTGGTGATTGAGTTTACTTAAAAGTCTCACCTATGATAGGTGTGGTTCGATATTGCAAGAAGGGAAAATTAAACGCAAGATTTGTCAGTCCTTATAGATTGTTAAGAAGGACTGGTAAGGTGGCCTTTGAGTTGGAGTTGCCCATTGATATGAATATGGTTCATCCGGTCTTCCATGTATCCGTGTTGAGTAAGTGTGTGGGTGACCCTAGTGCTATAGTGCTCTTGGATATTGTGGGTGTTGTAGAAGGTAATTTGACTTATGACGAGGTCCCAGTGAAGATTTTTTATAGACAAGTGAATAGGTTGAGAAACAAGGATGTAGCTTCCGTCAAGGTCCTTTGGTGGAATCTACAAGTTTGAAGTGTCACATGGGAAGTCGAGGCAGATATGAGAAAATGATATTCATACCTTTTCCACTTTACTTAAGATGAAGGTACTAATTTATGTCCCATAGATGAATTCAAGTCTTAAGTTTCATCCCTGATGTCATTTTGCATGCATTCATGTTTATGTTGACAAGTTTATGGTGATTTTTGACATTAATATTGGGAATTTCGTAAGTGATATTTACATGCGTTGTTGCATTCATGTCGGGCTGAAATCTTCTTGATTACTTCTCTTATGTATGTTTCTTTGACATTCAGGGCGGATCTTCCCAAGGGGGAGATATTGAAACTCCCCAAAAGCCCAAAAATGTGCTTTGAAAATGCCCATAATGGTAATTTTCATATATCACAAAATCCATGCGTGATATTGAAAATTTGACTTCATATTATTGACTAGGGGGAAAATGAATTGAAAATGGGTATAACCCCGATTTTAGAGGACTCGTAGAGAAAAATGATTTTCAAAATATTTTGACTTGCAGTGGCGATCCGCACCCTGGCCACAACGCGCCAGAGGCGCGGATAAGTGTTAATTTTTCCTGAAATTTTTTTTCTGGCTCAAGGGTCTTGGGATCATAACCCATTCCCACTTATGCATAAAAAACACCTATACTCAGCCATTGTTTAACTTTATATCACTCAAGACCCTCTCAAAACCCTCTTAAACACTTAACTAGATAATTCATCCAAATTCAAAGTCGCAAGCTTAATTCTGGATCTCAAGAGCCCTATTCAAGCTACAAGTCTCATTTAAGACCACATTAAGAAAGTGCAAGTTTGAGGTATGTGGGTTTCATCCATTATGTCCTTTCACTCATGGAGCCCAATCTCTCTTTTTATGAAAAGTGCATGATTCCAAGTTCTATTATCTATGGGTATCTTTCATTATAGATTTTGATTATAAATTATATTGAGGTTTTATGAAATGTTGATTGAATATAAATGTTTTTCTATTTCAAACTTATACTATGAGTTGGTTTTGTCTATTCAGACTATGTATGTTTTAAGCTATGAAACTACGATCTATTATGAAATTTGATGATGGATTTCAAGATATCTTACACCAGGGTTTTAACTATGTGTTAATGGGTTGATATAGATTGAGTTTTGTCATATTACTTCACTCTTCAATTACATGATTTTGAACTAGCATTACACACCCTCCACGTGTTTGATAAAAATTATCTTGATAAGGATTCTTGAGTTATTGATGATCTATTGCATGGTTTACAAGTCAAGTGATGTTATGATGATTAAGGGATTGTATGTATGCATTTAATTTATGAAAAGTATTTATAGTGTTGCAAGTTAACCACACCTTGTTGGGGGATGACATGCCCAATCGCCTTGTTGAAGGGGTGACAAGCCTCAATCACCTTGTTTGGGGTGACATGCCCATACTACCTTATTGAGGCGTATGTACCTCAATCACCTTATTGGAGGGTGACATGCTCGTACTATCTTGTTGAGGGTATGTATGGTGACATCCCCGTACTACCTTATTGAGGGGTATGTACCTCAATCACCTTGTCAGGGGGTGATATGTCCTTACTACCATGTTGAGGGGTAGATACCTCAATCACCTTCCAAGGGGCTGTCATGCCTTGGAGTCCGAGTAATAGTTTGCTTGGGCTATGCTGGTATGGTATCTTCCTACATATGTAAATTATATTTGCAAGTTATATTATTTGCAAGCATGTTTTACACCAAGTATTGATCATGCATGCCATATTGATATTATACTAATCATTTCTTATGACTATGCATTTTGACTTTGATGCCTTATGTCTTATTGTATTACATCCTACATACTTATTACATTGAAACGTACTAATACATACTCTATGCCTACATGATGTTACCATGTAAGGACTGAAGCACTTCTCGATCATCCTCCACGTGGCTAGTTCAGAGCTTTGGAAGATAAGCTCTGGTGAGACCTCAAGTTGGGGGATATTTGCTACGTTACTCTTACCATTGGATGTCTCTTTATGTTGAAGACTTGACACTATGAGGGTTAGCCCAAAAAGTATCTTAGCCCCCACTCCAATCTATAATAGAGGTATTGTTGGAACAACTAATGTACTTATGCTTTGATCTTTGACTTTTTATGCTTTATAAATATCAAGATTTCCCTTTAGTCCTACTTCCCTTACTTATATCTCTTTTTGTTGTTATTTTTGTTTTCGTGAACAAAAATGTGTTATTAATATGCTAAGAGGCTTGTTTGGAGTTCCTTCGGGTTCCTCATTCGCCGTGTCACACCTAGGCCCTAGGCTTGGGTCATGACACAAGCTTAATTCTGGATTTCAAGAACTCCATTCAAGCTTCAAGTCTCCTTCAGGTCTATGTCAAAGAATCCCCAAATTTAGGTATGTGGGTTTCATCTATTGGGTCCTTTCGCATATGGCGCCCAATCTTCATTTTTATGAAAATTGCTTGTTTTCAAGTTGTATTATCTTTGGGTATCTTCTATTATAGATCATGAGTATAAATTATGTTGGGATTTTATGAAATGTTGATTTATTATACATGACCATTTATTTGAAGCTTGTACTATGAATGAGTTTTGTCTATTGAGACTATACATGTTTTGAGCTATGAAACTATGATCTATTATGGGATTTTTGTTGATGAATTTCAAGGTATTCTATATGAGGGCTTTACTAAATTTTGATGGGTTGATTTGCATTGAGTTTTCTTATTATTACACTCTTGAATTGAATGATTTTGAACAAGTATTGTACACCCACCAAGTGTTTGATAAAATGTCTTGACAAGGATTCTTAGGGGTATTGATGATCTATTGCATGATTTATAAGTCAAGTGACTTTATGATGATTTTGGGCTTTCAAAAATGTATTGAATTCATGAAAATGTCTATGATGTTTGTAAATGCTGGATTAATCCCTTTTTTCAAAGACTTTACCTCTCGTGGGCCTTTGATGTTAATGCAAGGGTAATGGTTGATGATGATTTATTCTTAGGTTTTAAAGTTAGGTCCACCATTAGAGGTCAAACAAGTTTTAGAACTAATCGTGTCATGTTTCCATGTTGCATACAAATTTCTAAAGTGTGATTATTTCAATTATTCCATGGGATTAGACTTAGCACCTATGGATGGAGGTTTTGCTCTCTTTCCTTGAACTATGAGCCAACATAAGAGTATACTTTATCCTTTCTTTACTAGTGGATCCATTTAGTGCACTTTCTTTTGAAATTCTTCCTGAAATGTGTCGTGTTCCCATAAGTCGAAGTTTCTCATAAAATCCTTTCTGAAATAGGTTATGTTTCCATAAGGAGGGTTACTTCATATGAAATGGGTCATGTTCCCATAAGGTGAAGTATGATTTATCTTGGTAAATAGACCACTTCTTTACCGATGAGGGGTAATCATCAAGATAAAAAGTTGTAGGTCGCTTGGTCTTATTCTTTGTCGGTTGAGGTCTCTTCCCACATATGTATCAAATTCTATGCAAGTTTAATGATTTATAAACATGTTTTACTTCAACCAGTGATCATGCATTCCATATTGAGATTATGTTTATCTATTGACTATTACTATGCATTTTGATTATATTAGCTTATGACTTGTTGCATTGCATCCTACATACTTAGTAAATTCCATCATACTAACTCATACTTTATGCCTATATGATATCACCATGTAGAGCCCGGAGCTTCTCTTGATCATCCTCCACATGGATAGTGATATAATTCGAAGATAAGCTTGGTGTGTCCTCAAGTTCGGGGACACTGTCTACTTTCTCTTGTTATGTCTAGCACTTCTTTGTGTTGAACATTTGACATATGAGGGTGAGCTCGGAAAGTTTCTGTGCCCTCGCTCCATTCTAAGTTTAGATGTTTTGTTGGAATATTATGATGTATATAAGCTTGACTTTTGAGTGTTTTATGATTATCAAAGACTTAGTCCCACTCCCATTTTTATATTATCTCTTGTTGTTGTTTACTTTGCTTCTGTGACCAAGGATGTGTGATTGATATGCTAAGAGGCTTGTTTGGATCCCTTCGGGTTCCCACTCGTCTTGTCACGTCAAGACCCTATGATTGGGTTGTGACATCCGCCAGCCATGTATGACTCTCCACATGTTGATTTGTCCAAAGCACTTTAACTGAAGTAACATCCTTGTTGTGAAGCCGCTTCACTTACCTATCTAAGATCTCAACGGGGCCTTGCTCTTAAGACAAGTTCTTCTCAACCTCAACACCTCCCGAAGGCATAATTGTACTAGGATCACCAATCAATTTCCTTACATAGACACATGAAATAACCATGTGAATAGAACTCATCTCCAAAATTCCCAATCCACTCAACAATCTCACAAGGACCTACATACCAGGGAATTAACTTGCCCTTCTCACCAAAATGCATTACGCCCTTCATAGGAGAAATCTTTATATACACCCTATCACTGATAAGAAACTCAAGATCCCTTTTTCGAACATCTAAATAAGACTTTTGATGACTTTGAGTTATCTTCAGTCTTTCCCTAATCAATTTTACTCTTTCCATAGCCTCCAACACTAAATCCGAGCCTACGAAAGCCATCTCTCCCAACTCAAACCACCCTATTGTAGATCCATACCTTCTACCATACAAAGCCTCAAATGATATGATAGAAATAGGCACACCATGTAACCTAACCAACACTTAGATATATAACTTAGCTATTAGTCCTTATCATTGAAAATAGTCTTAACCGGTATGAAGTAAGTGAATTTGGTCATTCTTTCGACAATTAACCATATGGAATCAAATTGCTTCAGGGTATGGGGAAACCCAATCACAGAGTCCATATTCACATCCTCCTATTTCCAAATAGGAATGTCAATACCTTGAGCCAAACAACTGGGCATTTGATGTTCCACCATCAGTTGTTGGTAATGAGAGCATTCCGATACAAGTCTAGCTATGTATATCTTAATACTATGCCACCAATACATTTCCTTCAAATCTTGATACCTCTTGATGGGTTCCAGATATACAAAATAAGGATAGTTCTGGGCTTTTCTCCTAATCACCTCCTTAGGACCATCAATATTCTAAACACACAATCGATGTTGGTACTGAATTACACCATCTTCCCCTTAGGAGGAAACCTCTATCTTCTTTTCGTTAACTAACCTCTTTAATACAACCAATGATGGGACTATGTCTTGGTTTACCTTGACATCAAAAACAAAAAGATTCAGCCCCATCTGAACATGAACAAGACCATCATTAGATTCACTCAACCCAATTCCCAAATCTCGTCAAAGGATGCACATCCTTCACCAACTCCCTTTTGACCTCAACTATAAAATCAACTACAACATCTTTCTTGCTTGGATATCATTACAGACACAAAGTAAATCTCCTTATTCAATAGGGAGAGATGGAGATAGAAAATCTTAACACTTTCTATGGAACGATATGAATCAAGAAAGAGTGAAATATTTCTCAAAATGCCTTGTAGCCTCCTACAAATAGATGTGGCCCACTTCACTCCTATGTGTAAGACACTGCTTGATGTGGCATATTGGAATCTTAGGGCCCTTTATAAACCTAGTTCTCTGATACCATCTTTGTCATGACCTAGACCTAGGGTCTAGGAGTGACATGACAAATGGGAACCCAAGAGCCCCCAAACAAGCCTCATAGTATCCATTTACACATCATCTATTCGGAAGCACATAATTAATCAACAAGCACATAATTTTAAGGGAACAAGGATTTGGACTTAAGTTATGGGGATGTCATAGGAATAGAGAGTTACATGGATTCACATAGCACATAGCACATAAGAACTAAGAAGCGGGTAAATATGACTCACGCTATAGGAATAGAATGAGACATAGGACTTTTCACATTTCCATATCTCATCATGAACATATCATCATATCAACACCAAGATATAGAGATAATCATAGTATCCATAATCAAATAGCATAACACATAACAAGCCTATACATAGATTTTACATGATGTCCAACAATACCTTAAAAGTGATAGAGTAGGGCAGAGGGCCAAGACATGTCAAGGACTCACCTTCAAAGTAAAGACGCAAATGTAAAGTAGCATAATAGGTAGATAGAAAGTTGTTTGTCCTTGGATGACAAGACTCACCACAAGCAAATCTTACAATCCAAGGTAATCGTCAAGGGATAGATGAAGATAATATTTGCTCCCTACATGGTTAGATCATGTCGGCAAAAAGTATATGTTAGTACATTTGAATTTACTATGTATGCAGGCATGCAATGCATACGAACTCATTGAACCTGCATTCAAAGTTAATGACAAAGGCACATATGTGGAAAGAAGTATCTAAGAAAGACTACTATATAATTATGCCATCAACTGTATGATGCATGAATGTGAAAATACTATAGAGGACCCGTAGCGAAAAATAAATTTTTAAAATTTTTAATTTCCAGTGTGCATCCGCGATTAGGCCGCGACGTAGACTGGGCACGGATTAGTGTTATTCTTCCTCCGCGATGGGTCCACATCATGGGCTAGACATGGAACAATTAAACTTTTTTCTTAGTTTTTCTATCTTGACCAAGGGCATTAGGGTCATAGCCGCATGCCCACTTATGTGTGAAAACACCATATTTGGTCATTTTTCAACTATATATCACTCAAGACACACTCAAAAACCTCCCCAAGACTTAACCAAATATGTCATTCAAATTTCAAGGATTTCAAGATGAACTTTGTTACTCAAGGATTCACTTCAAGCACTAAGTTCTCTTCGAGCTCAACTCAAGAAAACCCAAGTTTGAGTATTTGGGTTTCATCCATTGGGTCTTTTCTCCCATGGAGCCTAATCTTTCTTTTTATTTTTATAAAAAATTCATATTTTCAAGTTATATCATCTATGGGTATCTCTTCTAATGGATTATGAATATAAATTATGTTGGGATTCTATGTAATGTGGATCAGTTATGCATGTCTATTTATTTCAAGATTATACCATGAATTGGTTTCATCTGTTGAGACTATGCATGTTTTGTGCTATGAAACTATGATTTATTATGAGTTTTAATGATGAATTTCAAGGTACCCTACATGAGCCTTTTACTATATATTGGTGGGTTGATTTGCATATGATTTTCTCATATTATTGCACTCTTGAATTGTATAATTTTGAACAACCATTATGAACCCACCAAGTGTTTGATAAAATGTCATTTCAAGGATTCTCAAGTTCTTGATGATCTATTTCATGATTTACATGTCAAGTTACTATATGATGATTAAGGACTTTCAAGTATGTATTGAATTCATGAAAAGTATCTATGATTTTACAACTATCAAGTTAAGCCCTATTTCAAGAGTTTTCCATCTTGTGAGCTATTCATGTTAAAGCAACAACTCATATATGAGTATAATCTATCCTCGTGTTCAAGTTAGGCTCACTACTAGTGGTCAAACATGTTTATGAGATACTCAAGTCACGTTCTTACATGCTATTCATGTTATGATTAAAGTATAATTGTTTCAAGTATTCCGTGGGATTAAACTTAGCACTGATGGACTGGATGTCGGCGATGAGTATCTTCATAGGTCCATACTACTTTCCTAAAACTATGTGCTAACATAGGATTATACTTTATCCTGGCTATACTAGTGGATCCATTTAGTGAACTTTATCATGAAATACTTTTCGAAATGGGACGGGTTCCGGTAAGGAGGGTTACTTCATAGGAAATAGGATGGGATCCCGTAAGGTGAAGTATGGTTTACCTTGGCAAGTAGACCACCTCTTTACTGATGAGGTGTAATCATTTGGATTCTATGTTGTAGCTTGCTTGGTATTTATTTTTTCGGTTAGGGTCTCTTCCCACATATGTTTTATGCTTTATGCATGTTGAATGATGTACAAGCATGTTTTACTTCAAGTATTGATCATGCATGTTATATTGAGATTTCACTTATCTATTTCTCATTATTATGCATCTTGACTATATTGGCTTATGTCTTGTTGCATTACATCCTACATACTTAGTACATTCAAACATACTAATGCATACTCTATGCCTACATGATGTTACCATGTAGGGACCAGA
>JAABOM020103726.1:0-25733 GCA_011800125.2 Solanum clarkiae
TTAAAAAATATTGGGGGGGGGGGAGGGAATTAACCATTTTTTAAATTTTTTTATCGGAGTGGGCATAAGTACCAGGAAAGTAAAAAAATCGAATCAAACCATACTAATTCAGTTTTTCAGTTCAGTGTTGGGGTGAGGGGCATAATATTTTTTATTCGGGCAGGCATAAATACTGAAAAAATCAAAAAATCGAAATGAACCAAACAAATTCGATTTTTTAGTTCAGTGTCGAGGTGTGGGGGGAGGGGGAAAATTTTTTTATATCTTATTGAGGCGAGTATAAATACCGAAAAATTGAAAAATTGAGCTAAACTGAACTAATTCAGTTTTACTTTTTATTTGGACGGGCAATACCGAAAAATAAAAAATTGAATCAAACAAAACTAATTAAGTTTTTTCGTTCGGTATCGGGGTGGGGGCGAAAAATTGAAAAATCAAGCAAACCAAACTAATTCAATTTTTCAATTTGGTGTCGGGGTATGGGGGGAGAATTTTTTTAATTTATCGGGGCAGATATAAATACCAAAAAATTTAAAAATCGAACCAAAGTAAACTAAGCCAAACTAATTCGGTTTTTCAGTTCAGTGTCAAGGTGGGTTGGGGGCAAAAAAATAATTTTTTTATTTTTTATTGGAGCGGGCGTAAATACCAGAAAATCTAAATGTCGAACCAAACAAAACTAATTCAATTTTTGGTTCGGTGTAGGGGTAGGATGGGGGATTAATTTTTTTTATTTTTATTGGGGCAAGCATAAATACCAAAAAATTGAAAAATTGAACCAAACCAAACTAATTCGATTTTTCAATTCGGTGTCGGGGTGTTGGGAGGGGGGAATAACTTTTTTATATTTTTTATTGGGACGGACATAAATACCAAAAAATCAAAAAATTAAACCAAACCAAACTAATTCGATTTTTCAATTCGGTGTCGGGGTGTTGGGAGGGGGAATAACATTTTTATATTTTTTATTGGGACGGACATAAATACCAAAAAATCAAAAAATTAAACCAAATCAAACTAATTCGATTTTTCAGTTCGGTGTCAGGGTGGGGTGGAGTGGGGGGGGGGCAAAAAACTTTTTTTTTTTAATTTTTTATTGGGGCCAGCATAAATATTGAGAAATCAAAAAGTTAAACCAAACCAAACTAATTTGATTTTTAGATTCGGTGTCGGTTGGGGGAGGGGGGCAAAAAAATTTAATTTTTTAATTTATTATTGAGGTGGGCATAAATACCAGAAAATTAAAAAATCAAACCAAACCAAACTAATTCGATTTTTTGGTTCGATATAGGTGTTCTTTTTTCAAAAGTTTAGTTATTTGATTCGGTGTAGGGGTCTCAAAACTTCGGTACACCGAAGAACTAAACTTTTATTAAAAAAATTGAAAAAATATCTTTTTTTAAAAATAATTATTTGGGAGTAGGGTCGGGGTGATTAGGATTGAACATTAACAATCTAGTTTTGATTTAATCTTTTTTTGGCTTCAAGAGAATAAAATGAGTTCGAACTATTCTTACCCAAACAATATTAGATCAAATCCATATTTTACCCTTATTTTATATGGATGGATTGTGATCCAATCCATTTTTGCTCAATCCATATAAATTCATCCAAATCCGATCCAATCCACCCATTTTCCACCTCTATCTCACATTCATTCCATCCTGCTTGAGGTTGATAAATTCTGTCATCTTAGCTTCCCTTAGATCAAGAGGAAAGAAACGATCCAGAAAGGAAAATTTGAACTCTTCCTTGTTAACCCCTTCACCACAGACTCTCTCCATGAACCATTAGTTGTACGACATTTGAGCCATATCGTTCAACTGATAAGTAGCTAGCTCAACTTGCTCTTCTGAAGTCAACCCCCATAATAGTCAATACCTTAGAGAGTTCATCAATAAAGTCTTGAGCATCCTCATCAACCTTTGACCCATAAAACTCCAAAGGATTAATCCGGGTAAAATCTCTTACTCTAGCAGTAGGAGTGGGAGTCCAGTAAAGAAGATTAGCCTATCAAGCCAAGGCAGTCACCACTTGGGAAAGCATGGACATAGTAATGGGGAATTCACCACAAGTGATCGGCTCTCCCATAGGCTCTTGAGGGACTCGGTCCTCATTAATTGGGGCCTGTCTTGGTAAAGACACTCTTCATTGAGACATCTTTTGTTGGGTAGCAAGGACATCATTAAGGTTAGGAAGTCTTAATACACGGTCCAAGCATGACATAGGACACGAAGAGGTGAGACAATTCCTAGAATGTCACTATAGTCTCCCACTCATAGGTATAGTGCAGTTCACACCCATTAACAGGAGTCTACGCGACGGGGCATGTTGGACTTCGAGGATCATTTATAAACCTAATACTCTGATACCAAGCTAATCATGATGCGAACCTAGAGTTTAGGAGTGACATGACAAATGGGAACCCGAGAGTTCCCAAACAAGCCTCATACTATCCATATTCGCATCATGGGTTCGAAAATGCATAATAAAGTAATAAACACATAATTCTACGGAATGGGAAAATATGACTCACGCTATGGGAATGTCGTTGGGATAGTAGTTGCAAAGATTGATATAGCATATAACGCATAATAACTAAAGGGCAGATAAGTGTAATTCATGCTATGAGGGTAGAATGGGATTTAGGACTTCCCATATTTCCATAATATCATTACAAATATATCATCATAACAACATTTCGTAAATAGAGAAAATCATCGTCTCCATAATCAAATAGTATGCCATCATACAAATCCATACAAGAGTTTACATGTTGTCCAAAAATGCCTCTAAATCATAGAATAGGATGGGGGCTAAGACATGTACCAGGCTTACCCTCAAAGTAAATGAAACATAAGCGGAAGCAACATGGATGATGGCTTGTCCTTGGATGATAGGACTTACCACAACAACTTTCACTATCCGAACTAGCTGGCAAAAGGTGGATAAATATATTCTCCTATTCCTACATGGTTAGATCATGTAGGAAAAAAGTATGCGTCAGTACAGTTAAATGTACTAAGTATATGGGCATGCAATGTATATGAACTCATCGAACATTCATTCAATGTTAGATAACAAGGGCATGTATATAGGAAGAAGTATATAAGAAAGAAGAGTAATATATCAATATTTCATGAGATATATAATACATGAATGCCAAAAATACTTTGTACATAATGGGGATGAGACCTTAATCGACATAAGACCAAGTGAGTTATAACTTAGAACTCCAATATCTTCCCAACAACAGATAATAAGGTAACCTACCTTCAAAATGTAGATCTTTAGCATAATAATCCCTAAAAAAGGGCATAAACATGAACCTATATTTGGCGCATAGTTATGGGACTTGAGAATTTATATAAGGGATATTGGAGATATCCCCTCTCATATAATCCCACTGGGTGCTAAATCATCATTCCACAAGAATACATAAACAATATGTTCTTGTAAAAGAGGTATAAATCGAGTCAAAACATACATAACAAGACATACTTAGGCTTAAAAGTCAGACATACTTCATAATCATACATATTTGGGCTAAAAGCCAAATCATATTTCATGTCATACTTTCATGCATAAGAATAACTCCTTTATTATAGTGGTGTAATCATCTGTAATTGCTTAAGGAGCTATATCATAGACATTATGGGGATCACATTCTTGTCATACCAATACTTTGCTTGAAAACATAATCATCATCGTAATTAGGATTTAGCCCACATCATTAACATCATGAAAATCAATGATCATGAATGAATATGCCATGAATGATGAGAGAATATTATGAGAAATAGAGGTTCATACCTAAATCAACGATATAGTATGAAACTTAATAAAATCCATAAGTAAATTCACATTTAAATCATACTTTAGATTACCCATGCCCAAATCAATATTTAAAAGGGACATGTATATTCAAACCTTTATAATGTCAATACATTTCAACATATTAGGTCTTAAATCACTTTTAAAACATCAATTAAACATAACTCATATCTCAGTTGAATCAAATGAAAAATAATTTAAAAGATCCATATACAATGTAAGCTTAATTTCATATATCAAAGTGTAAAAGAATTTGGGGACTTCATGGTTAAAATAGACTGTGAATCAATCCCAAATACCTTAGCGAATAATAAGGAGAATGAAGAAATTGATAAAAGAAGAAAACCCTTCCTTAAGCTCTAAGTTCATCTCCAAAGGTTTAAGAGGAGTTCTTTAGATAAGGGAGTTTGAATATACTAAGTGTATGAATTGAATTTGAATGAGAGCAGAGAAGTATAGGTATTTTGAGAGGCTTAGGATAGGTTACAAAGTCATAAACGACCCTTAGGAATAACCAAAATTACAAAAAAGCCATTAACAAAATGAGTTTCAAAAAGTTGCCAAGTGTTCCATAATGAAGATATATGGCTTGTGTGGAGTCACATGGACCGTATGGCTGTCCGTGTGGCCTTTATTAGAAACATTCGTTGTTGACTAAGTTTCAAGATGTTGACTCCATACTTAAGAAATTTCTAGACCAACTCATATATGGGACACAATGACCCGTGTAGTGTGACACAACCCCTGTGGGGGTTAGTGTATGAGGTACCTTGGCCAAAATATGGCTTTCAAGACCACGAATCCTCTTATGAGCCACCCTAATGCTAATGAAGTGTGACACAAGCCTTATGGTTCCTAGTGAGGGATGCTTTAGTCTTCAACTCCACTTTGAGCCTAAGGACTCTACACACAAGGCCAAGGGCCAACTCAAACTCCTCCACACGTTTAGTGAGGTGTCACAAGACCCATGGAAGTGCCCTTATGGTATCTCCTTTATCAAAAACATTCCAGAACCAAATTCCATGCACCAACAATGCCGCACAATATCTGGATCCTTACATCTAGCTAAGAGAGGTAGGATTTTTTAGTCACATCATTTTAGGTGATGGTATTAGGGTTGATACAAAGAAGATGGAGGCAATAAAGAATTTGCCTAGACCATTGTCTCCAGTATTAGGAGCTTCTTAGGTTTTCTCAAGTATTATACCAGATTTTTTGAACGATTCTCCTCTATTGCTTCTCCTTTGCCGAAGTTGACCAAAAAAAAGGCAAAATTCCAATGGTTCGATCAATGTTAAAAGAGTTTTCAATTGTTGAAGGATCATATTACTTTGGCTCCTATATTGACACTGTCTGAAGGTTTGGATGGTTTTGTTGTGTATTGTGATACCTCACAAAAAGTCTTGGGTCATGATTTGATGCAACAAGGAAAGTTTATTGCCTATGCTTCGAGACAATTAAAAGTGCATGAGAAGAACTATCTGACACTTAAATTTAAGTTTTTAGCTATTTTGTTTGCATTTAAAATTTGATGACATTATCTTTATAGGTACATGTTGATATATCACCAATTATAAGAGCTTGCAATATGTGTTTAGCCAAAGGGATTTGAATCTAAGATAAAGAAAATAGTTGAAACCTTTTTAAGGATTACAATATGAGTATGATGTATCTCCCAACAAGGCTAATATTGTGGTTGATGCATTGAGTAGAATGTCTATGGGCAGCTTGACACATGTTGAAAATGAAAAGAAATAAGTTGTCAAAGAATTACATTGCTTGGCTTGTTTGGGTGTGAGATTGAATAGCTTGAGCAATGGTGGCGTATTAGTGCCTAATTGGACAGAATCATCCTTAATGGAGGAAGTTAAAGAAAAACAAGACATGTACCCTACTTTGGTTAAATTGAAGAAGTTAGTAGCTAATAAGAAGATAAAGGTCTTCTTACAACGGGGAGATGGAGTGTTGCATTACCAAGGGCAACTGTGTGTACCCAATGTGGAAGAACTAAGGGAAAATATACTTGATGAAGGCCATAATTTCAAGTATTCTATTCATCTGAGATCCACCAAGATGTATAGAGATTTGGTAGAAGTGTATTGGTGGAATGACATGAAGAAAGACATAGCAAAGTCTGTGATGGGGTGTGCTAATTGTAAACAAGTGAAAGTAGAATATCAAACACTTAGTGATTTCACTTAACATATTGAGATACCTACTTGAAAATTAGAGGAAGAGAATATGTATATCATCACGGGTTTACCAAAGACTAGGAAAATATTTGACTCAATATGGGTGGTTATGGATAGAATGATGAAAATGACTCCCTTTATGTTTGTAAAGACTTCTTATGGAAGTGAAGACTATTGTAAGACCCCATTTATAGGGGGCGGGGGGTTAGGAGAGATGTAAGAATTAAGCTTGAAAATTTGAAATTGTTGATGTTTTCGAAGGGGTTTACGACTCGTAAGATGGAATATGACCCATAAAGTGGATTTGTAGAATATGGTTGACTTAATGAAATTTGGGATCTTTTTAAAGTTCAATCTACGATTTATCAGATGACCCGTAAAGTACTTTACGAGTTGTAGACAGTCTCATAGAATGTGAATCAGAGAAAAGGGGTCTCTAAAGTTTGTAAAAGGGTCATTAGACGAAACCCATCAACTGCCCATAAAGGGGTCTCGCAGACCTGTCCATCTAGGATTTTAATAGGGATAAATTTGACCTTTCCTCTTTTTCTAAGTCCAAGCTACGTCATTTTGACCCCATCTAAGTCCTCTATCAGCATATACAACCCTAAGTTATCTCATTTCAAAAAACTCTAAACCACAAAACTCCCTCAATCTCTTCAAGGCTTCCAAGAGAATGGTGCAAGCTAGATTTTGAATCTTCTATCTTCAAATCAAGTTTCCTCCATAATAATCATCAAGATATATGAGTTTGATTGTAGGAATATTTCTTCCCACAAGCCCATCCAATCTTCTTCTCAAACTACATGAGATTTATGGATTATTTTATGGGCATTAATGAATTCTTACTTATGCTGGTATTATTATGCATTGTATACATGGTTCTATTTGGGTTCTTCAAGTAATGATTTGATTATGCTAAAATAATGTTGGGGTTTGATATTGTGATGGAATTATGATATTGAAGTCATGTACTCTATGATGCTATGAAAATCTGCGGAAGAACTTATGGATTTTAGTGGATTTCATGATACCCAAACAAAAGTTTTTACTACAATGTTGGTGGATTAATTTGAATGTCTTTAAAATGAATTGATTTTACTCCTCTCATGTTCTATAATCTTGAATTAGATGATTTCAAGATTATGTATATATTACCCACCATGTTTTGACTAAAACATTTGACTAGATCCTATGTTGACTGAAGTCTTATTCTGAGACATATGAATTTTAAATATTTTGAATGTTGAAGGGCTATTATGCATGCTAAGAGCTCATGAGAATGTTGCAAGTGTATGACTAATATGAAGCCCTTTCTTGATATTATGATATGATAGTTTATGAGATACTATTAGGATGCTACTATGAGTTATAAAATTAGTTGAGTATTCCATAGGATTTTTGACTTAGCATCGAGCGGAACTTGGATGGTAACCATTATCCTATAACTATGTGCCACCATAGGGTATTATGTTATATCTACCGAAAGGTAGATTATATTGTAATCCCTACCAAAAGGATTGTATCATAAGGTAAGGACAAATTTTATTACCTACCAAAAACGCCATAACGTAACATAAACATATCTTGTGACACCTACCAAAAAGGGTATGTCCTAAGGTAAGGACGTCTTTTGACACCCTCCAAAATATCCATGCCGTAAGATAGGGATATTTGTCTACACTCTCCGAAAAGGTTATATCGAAAGGTGAGTGAATGGTTTACCTTGGCAAATAGATCACTCCTTTTTCGGTGTGGAGTGAACATTGGGATTTCAAGTAGAAGGTCACTTGATCTTATTTGTCGGTTGTGGTCCTTTGCCACCTATGTATGATATGTCACATGATCTAATTTTTAATCATGCACATTTTGGCTAAAGCATTGAACATTCATATAATATTGATCTTATATCTATTCACTATGAATATGCATGTTGTTTAATTATAGATTATGCTCTCTTATTGCATTGCACCTGTCACGACCCAAGCCTAGGGCCTAGACATGACACAACGCAAGGGGAACCCTAAGGGACCCCAAGTAAGCCTCTTAGCACATCATTACTCATCCTTGGTTGCAGAAGCAATAAAATAACAATAAGACATAGTAAATAAGGCTAATAGGGGCTAAGGGACATCTTTCATATCATAAACAACAAGAGTCAAGAGAGAGTCAAAGCTTATAATATTACACCTGACATGTCCAACAACATCTCTACTACATTGATGGGGGGGGGGGGCAAGAGAAGCAATCTGGCTTATCCTTATAGTCAGCATATACATAAAAGAAAGATAGTCTTAGAACATAGAATGAGATCATAAGAATAGTCCCCAGAATAGAGGACTCACCAACAAGCTTGGGAGAAATCATGCTAGCCACGTGGAGGAAGATTCTCAAGCTAGGCTCTGCTTCCTACATAGTGATATCATGTAGGCATAGAGTATGCGTTAGTACGTTCGAATGTACTAAGTATGTAGGATGCAGTGCAAAAAGTGACAAGCACCATAACCAAAATGCCTAACATAATCAATGAATAAACTTATAGCAATATGACATGTATGAATGATTCTTGGAGTAAACCATGCTTATATAGAACATAATCCATGTGTAAGAAGAGACCATATTAGTGAATATCCAAAGCCTACAACCTCCTTGGAGAGGCACATGAGTTACAAACCCCTTAATGTATTTGATGAGGTACAAACCTCCCAACATGGTTGATGAGGTACATATCCTTTGACATGGTTTCACGGGCCTACCACCTCCCCAGCGAGGGCGATCGAGGTACAAACTCTTAAATGGTTACCAGGGCCTACAACCTCCCAAGTGATACGTGGTCAATTCCCAACACTATAGAGATAATAACATATACATACATTCCTTTCATCTTCATATAGTCGCTTAACTCATTGGGCCTTCAATTCCTCAAGAAATCATAAACGGACATTTTATCAAACACTTGGCGGGTGTGTAGTACTAGTGTAAAACCATGCAATTCAAGAGTGGAATCATTCTAGAAAATTCATTATAAAACCATACATAGATAATTGGTAACACCCTCAAACAACATATATCAAAACCCTTCATCAAATCTCACAATAGATCTTAGATTCACAGCTCAAAACATGCTAAAACAATCACAATTTCATAAACCCCAACATTGTGTGCAATGAAATTCATAATAAGTAAGACCTATGAGTAAATCAACTTCAAATCATGAAATTTGTTAAAAACGAAGCTTGTGCATCATAGGTGAAAGGAACCTATAAATGAAACCCACATACCTTAGCTTTGGACGATTTCTTGAAGAAGATTTGAAATGGAGACTTGAAGCTTGGATGAAAATCTTAAGATTTAGATGGGTTTTGGGACTTGAATTTGGGATGAAATATTATCTATGTGGTTGAGAGGGTTTTGGGAAATGTCTTGGATAATATAAAGGTGAGATATGGCTAAGTATAAGTATTTTCACGCATAGGAGGACTTGGGCCCAAGACCCAAAAGTCTTGGACCGAGATAAAAATCATTGGCAAAAAAATACAAAGGTTCGCATCTGGTCTGTGACATAGACCTGTCGGGGAGGCAGGATTTACACAAGTCCGAAATGCAGTCACAGATCAATTTTAGAAATCGAAATTTTGGGAAAATGAAATTGCGATCCGTTTGCTCTAAAATTAGGATTAGACCCATTTCCTACTCAATTTGACCCTCTGAACAAGAAAATGAAGTCGGATCTTTTATATGACGCAAAAATTTTGAGATATATGAAAATTATGATTTTGGGCATTTTCGAAGCACATTTTCGGGCACTTTTTGGGGTCATTTCAATATCTTCCCCTTGTGAATCTTCGTCTCCGAATGTCAAAGAAACATATATGAGAGACATAAACATGACAATTTCAACCCACATAAGGATGCAACAATGCACTTAAATATCATTTCAAAAATCTCTACTTAAGTATAAAGTCATCATGAACTTGTCAATTCAAACTTGAATGTATGGAAATGTCGTGGGATGAACTTAGAATTGAATTCACATATAGGACTTAGATTTATACCTTAGGCATGAGTGGAGTGGAAAAGATAAGGATATCACTTTTGCATGTCCGCTGCGGCCTACCAAGTAGACTTTCAATTTGTTGATTCCTCCAAAGGACCTTAAAGGAAAACACATCCTTGTCCCTCCTCTTGTCTATAATAAATATGAACCAAAACCTGTTCATAGGTCAAATTGTCTTCAACAATATCCACAACATCAAGGGGCACAATAGCACTAGGGTCTCCCACATATTTCCTCAACATGGATACATTAAATAGCGGATGAACTAAATCCATCTCACTACGCAATTCCAACTCATAAGCTACCTTGACAATCCTTCTCATTACCCTATAAGGATCCATATATCTTGGACCCAACTTGCCTTTCATACCAAAGCGAACCACACCCTTCATGGGTGACACCTTCAAATAAACCCAATCACCAACTTTGATTTCAAGATCCCTTCTCGTCATATCGGCATAAGACTTTTGGAGACTTTGGACCATCTTCAACCTTTCTCTAATTATCATAACCTTATGAAGAGCCTCCATAACCAGATTAGATCCCAACAAAGCCACCTATCCAAACTCAATCCACTCAACTGGTGACCTACTATGTCTACCATAGAGAGTCTTAAAAGGGGCCATATCAAAACTCCTTCTTTTAAATGTCAACTCAAATTTAATCAAGGGAAGATGATCATCCCAACTACAATTAAGCTCCAACGCACACAGCCTATGCATATCCTCAAGTGTTTGGATAGTCCTTTAGGCTTGGCCATCCATTTGAGGGTGGAAGCTCGTACTAAGTTTATCCTTTATACCAAAACCCCTTTGGAAGGACCTTTATAAATGTAAAGTAAATTGAGCACCACGATCCGATATGATGAATAACAGAACCCCATGCAACCTTACCAAGTCATGAATGTATAACCTAGCATAATCTACATCCCCATATGTGGTCTTAACCAGTAAAAATTGAGCCGATTTCATCATCCTATCAACCACAACTCAAATGGAATCAAAACCCTTTCTAGTCTTTGGCAACCTAACTACAAAGTCCATATTAATTTCTTCCCACTTCCAAGTACGAAACTCTGTCTTAGGTTAGGCCACCCTAACTTTGATGTTTGGCTTTGAGTTATTGGCAAGTATGACAATCGGACACTAATTTGGCAATGTCTTTATTCATGCTTCCCCACCAATACACATCTCTCAAATCTCTATACAGCTTAGTAGAACTGGGGTGAATGGAATAGGAAGAACCATGAGCCTCATCAAGAATCCTCTCTCTCAAGCCATCAACATAAGGAACACACAACCTACCTTGATATATAAGCTTACCATATCCCCCTTGGGAGAAAACCTCCACTCTCCTATCACTAACCAAGGCCTTCAATTCTAACAAGGAGGGATCAAGGTTTTGCTTAGTTTTTACCTTCTCAGCTAAGGAAGTTTTAGAACCATCAACAACAACACCACAACCATTATCAACCTCTTCTAACCTAACTCCCAACCTAGTCAATCGATAGACGTCTTTAGCGACCTCCTTATCACCACCATCAATATGAGCTGGGCTACCCATAGATACCCTACTCAAAGCATCCACCATAACATTAGCCTTACCGGGATGATAATGCACACTCATATCATAGTCCTTAAGAAATTCTAAACATCTTTGTTGCCTCAAGTTAAGATCTTTTTGAGTGAACACATATTGGAGGCTTTTATGATAAGTGAACACATCAATATGCACCCCATACAAATAATGATGCCAAATTTTCAAAGCAAAAACTATAGCGGCCAATTCAATATCATGAGTAGGATAGTTCATTTCACGCACCTTGAGTTGTCTAGAAGCATAAGATATCACCTTACCCTTTTGCATTATAACACAGCCCAAACCAACTCTATAAGGATAACAATACACAACAAATCCTTCTAGCCCTTCAGGTAGTGACAAAATAGGAGCGGACACAAGCTTATCCTTCAATGTTTGGAAACTCCTCTCATACTTATCGATCCATAAAAACTTAGCCTTCTTTTGAGTCAATTTAGTCTTGGGAGAAGCAATAAAAGAGAACACACTCACGAACCTTTGATAGTAACCCACTAAGCCCAAGAAGCTCCTAATATCCAATGGCGTCAATAATCTAGGCCAATTTCTAATAACATCCATCTTTTTATGATCCACCTTAATACCATCCCGTGACACCACATGATCAAGAAAGGCAACTTATTTCAACCAAAATTCACAATTCTAATATTTAGCATACAACTTCTCTTCCCTTCCCTAAATCTTTGCAACACACCCTCAAATGAGTCAGATGTTCCTCCTCACTATGAGAATAGATCAAAATATCGTCAATGAAGACCACAACAGAAGAATCAAGGTAGGGTTTGAAGACCCTATTTAATAAGATCCATGAAGATAGACGATGCAGAGGACAACCTAAAAGATATCATAACAAACTCATAATGCGCATACCTAGTCCAGGAGACCGTCTTAGGAATATCGTACTCCCTCACTTTCACTTGATGATATTCGGACTAAAGATCAATATTAGAGAAGTGGATAGCCCCTTACAATTGGTCAAATATATTATCAATTCTTGGGAGAGGACACCTATTCTTGATGGTTATTAAAAGACCCTAAAAGTGCTCGAAAATGTGCCTCGAAAGTGCCCAGAATCTTGATTTCCTTATATCTCAAAATCTATGAGTTATTTCAAATATTCTACTTTATATTCTTGTTCAGGTAGTCAAATTGAGAAGGAAATAGGTCTAACCCCATATTTAGAGAAAATGAATCGCAATTTTATTTTTCAAAAAATCGAATTCAAGTGAGTAGTGCACGTCATTGGCATGACGCGCCACTGTATTATTTTGGTTCTAGTTTTCAAGTTTGGTTCAACACTTTTGGGTCTTGGGCTTAAGCCTTCCTATGCATGAAAATACCTATACTTAGCATTATTTCACCCTCATATCATTCAATACATTCCTAAATACTCAGTCAAACACTTAGTAAATATTTCATCTCCGAAATTCAAGTTCAAAACTCATCCCAATTTCAAAGTTCCCACTTCAAGTCTCCATCTCCAATCTTCATCAAGCTATTCTCCAAAGCTAAGATATGTGGGTTTCTTTCATGGATTCCTTTCACCCGTGATAACCAAGCTCTATTTTTGTTAAAATTACATGATTTAAAGTTGGTTTACTCGTGGGTCTCATCTATTATGAATTTCACTATATACTGCGTTGGGGGTTTCATGAAATTATGGTTATTTTAGCATGTTTTAAGCTATGGATCTAAGATTTATTGTGAGATTTGATAAAGGATTTTGATGTATATTGTTTAAGGGTGTTACCAAGTGCCTATTGATGGTTTTATGTTGAATTTTCTAACATGATTAAACTCTTGAAATGCATGGTTTTACACTAGCATTATACACCCGCCAAGTGTTTGATAAAATGCCTTTTTAAGGATTCTTTAAGTTTTGATGATCTATTGGTTGATTTGTAATCCAAGTGACTCTATGATGATTATGAGCTTTCTAAAGATATGTTAAAATCATAAAAATGTTGACGATTTTGTAAAGCTGGGTTTAAGCCCTTTCTTAAGGATTTTACCTATTGTGAGCCTTTTAATGTTGATATTGATGTAAGGGTAATGCTTGATGATGAACTATTCTTCTGTTTGAA
The DNA here is from genome assembly GCA_011800125.2 of Solanum clarkiae. Taxonomy (NCBI): domain Eukaryota; kingdom Viridiplantae; phylum Streptophyta; class Magnoliopsida; order Solanales; family Solanaceae; genus Solanum; species Solanum clarkiae. The sequence goes on from JAABOM020103726.1 coordinate 13,764, forward strand.
GTTGAGCTCACCATTAGAAGTCAAGGATGTTTAAGAGCTACTCGTGTCATGATTCTATGTTTCTCATAAGTTACTAAAGTATGATTATTATAAGTATTCCATGAGATTAGACTTAGCACTTATTGATGGAGGGTTTGCTCTTTTTCCTTGAACTATCTCCCACCATAGGACTGTGTTATACCCTTGCTATACTAGTGGATCCACTTAGTACACTTTCTCTTAAATTCCTTTTCGAAATAGGGCGGGACCCCTTAAGGAAAGTCACCTAATTCGAAATGGAGCGGGACCCCATAAGGTGAGATAGGCTCATAAATCAATTCCAAAATCAGGTAGGACCTTGTAAGAAGGGTTACTTCATTCGGAATAGGGAGGGACCCCATAAGGTGGAGTATGGTTTACCTTATCGAGTAAAATACCTCTTTTTCGGTGAGGGGTAATCATCGGGATTCCAAGTTATAGCTCGGTTTGCCTTATTCTATGTCAGATGAGGTCTCTTCCCACACTTATGTATTATGATCTATACAAGTTGATTTGGATAGTAACCATGTTTTACTTCACGTATCATTCATACGTGTCATATTATTATTATGTTATTCATTCCTTATGATTATGCATTTTGACTATGTTGCCTATCTCTTGTTGTATTGCATCCTACGTACTTAGTACATTCAAATATACTAACACAAACTCTATGCCTACATAATGTCACCATGTAGGAACCGGTGTCCCACTGGATCATCCACCTCCATGCGGCTAGTACGACTTCTCTCAAACTTATAGGTGAGTCCTCTATTCTAGGTACGTTGCTTATGATATCATGCTATGTTCTAAAACTACTTTTCTTTTATGTAAATGTTGACTATGTGGGTGAGCTCGGTTGCTTGTCTTAGCCTCTACTCTTATCTGTGTAGTAAAAGTGTTGTTGGATATGTCATGTGTAATGTTATAATCTTGACTCTCTCTTGGCTTTTGTTGTTATGATATGAATGATGTCCCTCAGCCCCGGTTACCCCTATTTCTACTCTTGTTGCTACTTTATTGCTTCTATGACCAAGGATGTGTAATGATCAGCTCAGAGGCTTACTTAGGGTCCATTCAGGTTCCCCTTTCACCGTGTCACATCTAGGCCCTAGGCTTGGGTCATGACAAACTTGGTAACAGAGCACTAGGTTGTTATATCCTCGGAGTCTAACACACCACATTAATTAGAGTCTTATTCATGATTGTGTTGTGCACCACAACTATGAGTTGGAGGCTATGAGATGTTTTAGGAAATGGTTCCCTTCTTCATGATTTATATCATACTATAGGGTTAAGGTAAGGTTTATCTCCCTAACTATTGTTCTTTTCTATGCTAGATCATGCCCAACATAAGAGAAAGAAGAGCTTGCTCTCCCGAAGAACAACCGACTAATGACGAATTCTGGGATGCTCTCATTATGTTAGCTCAAACTGTGGCTAATCAAGCCAACCATGGGGACCAAGCCGCTCATCCTCTCACTCCATCATCTAGGGTGAGGGACTTTATGAGGATGAATCCGATGGATTTCTATAGGGCAAAGGTAGAGGAGGACCCTTAATAGTTCATTGATGAGGACTACAAGGTATTGGCTATCATGGATGTGGAACAGAGGAGAAAGTGGAGTTGGCAGTCTACCAACTCAAAGAGCTAGTATAAATATGGTTTAATTAATGGAAGGAGGAGAAGGGAATTAATAATGTGGTGCTTTGGGAGGAGTTCAAGGTGGCTTTTCTTGATCGATTCTTCCCTCTTGAGCTAAGGGAGACCAAGATGGTAGGGTTTATGAATTTGAGACAAGGGTCTATGAGTATGAGGAAGTATGCCCTCAAGTTCATCAACTCTCTAAATATGCCCCCACTTGGTTGCCGACCCAAGGTCTAGAATGTACATGTTCGTGATGAGTGTACCCGATTTGGTGAGTAAAGAATGTTAGTTCTCTATGTTGATTAGTGACATGGATTTGTCCTATTTGATGAACTATGCCAAACAAATAGAGATGGAAAATTTGAGGAAGAGAAGGAGTAATGAGGCCAAGAGGGCTCATTTTGAGGAAAATTCCAAGGTCGAAAGGGTGGTCGATTCCATCAAGGCCAAGGGTCTTGTCATGCATTTAACAAGAGGGTTGTTAATGACTTCCCAAGGGCCCAAGGTGTTGGTAGTGTGGTTCCTAATAATGTGAGTACAAAATGTGGTAAGGATAATAGGGGCCCATGTTTGAAAGACACTAATGCATGTTATGGATATGGGGAAGCGGATCACAAAAAGATTGATTGTCCTCGTAACCACAACAAGGGTAAAGAATTTCATCCATAAGGTGCAAATGCAGTTCCTTTGAAGAGAGGTGGCCAACAAGGTAGTTCCCCAAGGTACAATTAGTTCTATGCACTCCAAGGGAGGCAAAGGGTTGAGGAGGTTCCCGATGTCATCATTGATATGTTAAAAGTCTTTGATTTTGATATACATGCATTGATTATGTTGAGACCGAATTATTGTGTGAGTCTTACAAGGTGTCTACTCCTACTGGTGCATCTGTTGTTGCGAGAAAGGTCTAAAAATATTTTTCCGTTAAGATTTTACATAACATATTGCCTTGTGATCTTGTTGAGTTAGAAATGGTGGATTTTCAAATCATTCTTGGGATGGATTGGTTGCATGCATACTATGCCTCTATTGATTGTAGAACCCATAAGGTTAAATTCTAATTCCAAAAAGAACCTATTCTTGAGTGGGAGAGTCATGATGTGGTGGTCAAGGGTAGGTTCATCTCTTGCATTAAAACCCCTAAGTTAATATCTAAGGGTTGTCTTTGTCATCTTATGATCTTTAGGTATGTGGAGTCCAAGGTCCTTCCTATAGAGTCAGTTCCAATTGTTAATGAATTCCTTGATATCTTTCCAAATGACTTTCTTGGTGTCCCTCCCGAAAGGGAAATAGATTTTGGTATAGACCGCCTTCCTGATACTCAATCCATGTCTATTCTCCCTTATCGCATGGCCTCGGCAGAGTTAAATGAGTTTAAGAAGAAGTTGAGGGATTTGTTGGAGAAGGATTTTATTAGGCCTAGCTAATCACTTTGGGCTGCACAAATATTGTTTGTGAAGAAGAAGGATAGGTCCCTTAGAATGTGCATTGACTACCAGCAACTTAATAGGATCACCATAAAGAATAAGTATCCTCTTCAAAGGATTGATGATTTTTTGACCAATTGCAAGGGGCTAGTCACTTCTCTAAGATTGATCTTTAGTCCGTATACCATCAAGTGAAGGTAAGGGAGTGTGATATTCCTAAGACTGCCTTCTGGACTAGGTATGGGCATTATGAGTTTGTGGTGATGCCTTTTGGGTTGACCAATGCACCGACTATCTTCATGGATCTTATGAATAGAGTCTTTAAACTCTACCTTGACTCGTTTGCTGTGATCTTCATTGATGATTATTTATCTACTCACATAGTGAGGAGAAGTATATGGCCCATTTGATGGTAGTGCTACAAAGATTGAGGAAAGAGTAGTTGTATGCCCGGTCCATTTGATGGTAGTGCTACAAAGATTGAGGAAATAGTAGTTGTATGCCAAGTATGAAAAATCTGAATTTTTGTTAAAAGAGGTCGCCTTCCTAGGTCATGTGGTGTCAGGCGATGGTATTAAGATGGGTCCTAGAAAGACTGATGTGATTAGAAATTGGCTTAGAGAATTGACCCCGTTGGATATTAGGAGCTTCTTGGGCTTAGCGGGTTACAGTCGGAGGTTTGTGAATGGCTTCTCTTCTATTGCTTCTCCTATAAGCAAGTTGAAACAAGAGAAAGTCAAGTTTGTGTGGTATGATGAGTGTGAAAAGAGTTTGCAAGCATTGAAAGATAAGCTTGTGACCGCTCCTATATTTTCACTCCCGGAAGGGCTAAAAGTGTTTGTGGTGTATTGTGATTGTAATGACCCCCCAAAAAAATTGCCCGAAAATGTGCCTCGAAAATGCCCAGAATTGTAATTTCTATATATCTTAAAATTCATGCATTATTTCAAAAATCCAACTTCATATTCTTGATTAAGGGGTCAAATTGAGGGTAAATGGGTCTAATCTCAATTTTAAAGCAACCGTAGAAAAATTTGATTTTCCAAGTTTGAGTAAAATAGTATGGGTACGTGTTGGTACCCCGACGTGCCTCCATCGCACATCTGTTTTATTTTCTCCCAGTTTTGTTGTTTCAATCCAAGGATCTGGGTCTTGGGCCTAAGCCTTCCCACACATAAAAATACCAATACTTAGTCTTAGTTCACCCTCATATCATCCAAGGCCTTCTTAAATACTCTCCCAAACACTTAGACAATATTTCATCTCCAAATTTCTAATCCCAAGACTCTATCCGGATCTAAGGATTTCACTCAAGCTTCAAGTCTCCATCTCAAATCTTCTTTATGGATTCTCCAAAAGCTAAGATATGTGAGTTTCTTTCGTGGGTTCCCTCAACCCATGATATCCAAGCTTCTTTTTATCTAAAATTGCATGATTTAAAGTTGATTTACTCATTGGTCTTGCTCATTATGAATTACATTTCACTCTATGTTAGGGTTTGTGAAATTGTGATTGTTTTAGCATATTTTGAACTATGGATCTAAGATCTTTTGTGAGATTTAGTGAAGGGTTTTGATGTATATTGGTTGAGGGTTTTACTAAGTATAGTTTAACAGTTTTACGTTGGATTTACTTGAATGTTTTCACTCTTGAATTATATGGTTTTACATAAAACTACACACCTGCTAAGTGTTTGAAAAAATGTTCGGTTTATGATTCATGAGTTGTTGAAGGCCTAATTCTTGGCAGATGAGATACATGACTTTATGATGATGAATGTATGTTGCATGTTAATTCATGATAAGCTTCTATAGTGTTACATGTTAAGTCCATTAACCTTGTTGTGGGGTTGGTACCTTAACCACTTTGATGGAGGGTGTTAAGTCCATTAACCTTGTTAAAGGGTTCGTATCTTGACCACTTTGATGGAGGGTGTTAAGTCCATTAACCTTGTTGAGGGATTGGTAACTTGACCACTATGATGGAGGGTGTTGAGTCCATTAACCTTGTTAAGGGGTTGGTACCTTGACCACTTTGATGGAGGGTGTTAAGTCCATTAACATTGTTGAGGGGTTTGTACCTTTATCACCTTGATGGAGGGTGTTAAGTCTATTAACCTTATTGAGGGGTTGGTATCTTGACCACTTCGATGGAGGGTGCTAAGTCCATTAACCTTGTTGAGAGGTTGGTACCTTGACCACTTTGATAGAGGGCGTTAAGTCCATTAACCTTGTTGAGGGGTTGGTACCTTAATCACCACCAAGGGGGTGCTAAGGCTTAGATTCCAATTATAGTTGCTTGGTATATGATGATGGTCTCTTTTTATCTACGTAATATGTTCTATATAAGCATGTTTTTCTTCAAGCATCCTTCATACATGTCATATTACTACTATGCTATCTATTGATTAATATTATGCATTTTGACTATGTTACCTATCTCTTGTTGCATCGCATCCTACATAATTAGTACATCCAAATGTACTAACCCATACTCTATGCCTACATGAAATTACTATGTAGGAACCAACGCTCTATTTGGCCATCCTCCTCCACGTGGCTAGTTCGATTGTCTCTCAATCTACTTGGTGGGTCCTCCATTCTATGGATGTTGGTCTATATTTCTTATGCTATGTATTGATACTATCTTCTTTATTGCTACTTTGACTATGAGGGTAAGCACAGTTGCTTGTTTTGGCCCCCACAAAGTATCTATGTTTAGAGGTGTTGTTGGAAAAGTTGTGTATTATGTTTGAGCTTGAGTTATCTATGATATTTTAAGTATTACTCTCTTTTTCTCTCTCGCTCCCTTAGTTCCAACTCTCCTTGTTCATGCTTATCTATATTTTTTATATTTAATTGCTTTCGCGACCAAGGATATGTAATGATATGCTATGAGGCTTATTTTGGGTTCCTTCGGGTTCACCATTCGCCAGTCACGTGTAGGTCCTAGTCTTGGGTCATGACAGTGATGCTTCAAGGGTTGGTTTGGTTTATGTTCTGATGCAAAATGGTAAGGCGATAGCCTATGCTTCTAGGCAACACAAAGTGCATGAACAGAATTATTCTACCCATGATCTCGAATTAGCCACCGGGGTCTTTGCCTTTAAAATTTGGCATCACTATTTGTATGGGGTGCATGTTGATGTGTTCACTGATCATAAGAGTCTTTAATACGTCTTCACTCAAAAAGATCTCAACTTGAGAAAAAGAAGGTGGTTAGACCTTCTTAAGGATTAAAATATGAGTGTTCATTATCATCTCGATAAGGTTAATGTCGTGGCCAATGCATTGAGTAGGGTATCCATGGATAGCCTTGCTCATGTTGATGATGGAGGCAAAAGGGTGGCTAAGGAGGTCCATAGGTTGGCTAGATTTGGTGTTAGGTTGGAAGAGGTGGATAATGGTGGAGGTGGTGTTGTTGATAGTTCTAAATCTTCATTTGTTGAGGAGGTGAAAGCTAAGAAAGATCTTGACCCTGCTTTGTTAGAATTCAAGTTATTGGTAAAAGATGGTAAGGTGGACGTTTTCTCCCAAGGGAGAGATGATATCCTTAGATACCAAGGTAGGTTTTGTGTTCCTTGTGTTGATGGCTTGAGAGAAAAGATTCTTGATGAGGATCATGGTTCTTCCTATTCTATTCACCCCGGTTCTACTAAGATGTATAGAGATTTGAGAGAGGTGTATTGGTGGGGAGGCATGAAGAGGGACACTGCCAAATTTGTTTCCGATTATCATAGTTTCCAACTAGCAAAGCCAAGAAACAAAGGCCGACTGGCCTAGCACAAGACATAGATATTCTTACTTGGAAGTGGGAGGAGATTAATATGGATTTTGTGGTTAGGTTTCCAAAGATTAGAAAGGGTTTTGATTCTATTTGGTTTGTGGTTGACAGGATGACAAAATCGACTCACTTTCTACCGGTTAAGACCACATATGGGGCTGAAGCTTATGCTAGGTTGTACATTCAGGAATTGGTAAGGTTGTATGGGGTTCCTTTGTCCATTATATTGGATCGTGGTGCTCAATTTACTTCTCATTTTTGGAGGTCCTTTCAACAGGGTCTTGGTACAAGAGTTAAACTTTGTACGACCTTTCACCCTCAAATGGATGGTCAAGCCAAAAGAACTATCCAAACACTTGAGGATATGCTTAGAGCTTGTGCATTATAGCTTAAGAGTTGTTGGGATGATCATCTTACTTTGATTGAGTTTACCTATAACAATAGCTATCATTCTAGCATCGGTATGGCCCTTTTGAGGCTCTCTATGGTAGACATTATAGATCACTGGTTGGGTGGTTTGAAGTTGGAGAGTTGGCTTTGTTTGGACTATATATGGTTGTGGAGGCCGTTTATAAGCTTAGGATGATTAGAGAAAGATCGGAGATGGCCCAAAGTCACCAAAATTCTTATGCCGATGTAAGGAGAAGGGATCTTGAATTCAAAGTTGGTGATTGGGTTTATTTGAAGGTGTCACCTATGAAGGGTGTCATTCATTTTGTAAGAAGGGAAAGTTGAGTCCAAGATATATGGGTCCTTATAGGGTATTAAGGAGGAATGGAAAAGTAGCTTATGAGTTAGAATTTCCTAGTGAGATGGATTTGGTTCATCCGATCTTCCATGTATCCATGTTGAGCAAATGTGTGAGAGACCCTAATGCTATTATGCCTCTTGATATTGTGGGTGTTGTTGAAGACAATTTGACTTATGAAGAGGTTTCAGTTTAGATTTTGGATAGACAAGTGAAGAGGTTGAGGAACAAGGATGTGGTTTCCATTAAGATCCTCTAGAGGAATCAACAAGTTGAAAGTGTTACTAGGGACGCCGAAGCGGACATGGAAAAGAGATATCCTTACCTTTTCCACTCCTCTCAAGCCTAAGGTATTAATCTAAGTCCCCTATGTTATCCTATCTTATGTTTCATATCTTATGTTTCATCCCTAGATCATTTGCATACATTCATGATTAAATTGACAAGTTCATGATGATTTTACACTTATGTTGAGATTTTTGAAAGGATGTTTAAGTGAATTGTTACATCCTTGGGTGGGCTGAAATTGTCATGTTTACGCCTCTCATATACCTTTCTTTTACATTCTGGGATGAATGTTCCCAAGGGGAAGATATTGAAACAGCCCCAAAAAGTGCCCGAAAATATGCCTCAGAAGTGCTCAGAATCGTTATTTCTATATATCTCAAAATCAATGTGTGATATCAAAAATCCAACTTCATATTCTTGATTAGGGGGTTAATTTGAGTAGGAAATGGGTCTAACCCTGATTTTAGAGCAACCGTATCAAAATTCAAAAATCACAAAAATGCAATTTTTAGTGATGATCTACACCCCTAGCGCGACACGCCATAGTGTTAAAATGTGCCAGTTTTCCTATGCAGTCCAAGACCTTTGGGTCTTGGGCCTAAATGTTCCCATGCACAAAAATATCTATAGTTAGCCATAGTTCACCTTCATATCGTTCAAGACATTCCCCAATACTCTCTCAAAAACTTAGACAATATTTCATCTCAAAATTCAAGTGTCCAAAATTCATCTGGATCATAAGGATTTCACTCAACCTTCAAGTCTCCATTTCAAATCTTCTTCATGAAAATCTCCAAAACTAAGATATGTGGGTTTCTAACATTAGGTCCTTTCACCCATGGTGCCCAAAATCGCTTTTTACCTGAATTGTATGATTTAAAGTTGATTTACTTATGGGTCTTACTTACTATGAATTTCACCGCACACTATGTTTGAGCTTTCATGAAATTGTGATTGTTTTAACATGGTTTGAGCTATGAATCTGAGATCTATTGTGAGATTTGATTAAGCGTTTTGATGTATAATTCTTGATGGTGTTACTAAGTAGCTATCGATGGTTTTACACTGATTTTTTTAGCATGATTTTACTCTTGAATTGCATGGTTTTACACTAGCACTACACACCCGCCAAATATTTGATAAAATATCCGATTACGATTTCTTGAGGAATTGAAGGCCCAATGCTTGTCTTATTAGTTGAATGAATATATTATGATGAAAGGAATGTATTTATATGTTATCATCTCTATAGTTTCTAGAATTGACCAAGTCTCACTTAGGGGTTGTAGGCTTGGGTAACTATGTTGGGAAGTTTGTTCCTCGATCGCCTTGCTCTGGAGGTAATAGACCTGTGTAACCAGATCGGGAGATTCATACCTTGAAAACCATGTCGAGTGATTTGTACCTTAGTAACCACGTTGAGGAGTTTTTACCTCATCAACCATGTTGAGGGGTTTGTACCTCATCAACCACATTGAGGGGTTTGTACCATATTTGCCGCTCCAAATGAGGTGGTAGGCCTTAGATATTTACTATAAATGGTCTCTCCTTACATATGTATTATGTTCTATGCAATCATGATTTACTTGAAGAATCTTCCATGCATGCCATATTGTTATAAGCTACTCATTGCCTATGCTTATGCATTTTGATTATGTTCCTTATCTCTTGTTGCCTTGCATCCTACATACTTAGTACATTCAAATGTACTAATCTATACTCTATTACTACATGATGTCACCATGCAGAAATCGGAGCCCTGCTTGAGCATCTTCCTCTACATGGGAAGTATGATTTCTCTCAAGCTAGTTGGTGAGTCCTCCATTCTGGGGACAATGTCTATGATCTCATTCTATGTACTAAGACTATCATTCTTTTATGTATTTATTGACTACGAGGGTGAGCCTGGTTGCTTATCTTGGCCTCCCCTCTTATCTATATAGTAAAGGTGTTGTTGAACATGTTATGTATTGAGCCTTGACTCTCTTGTTTCATGTTTAGGTTATGAAAGCTTTCTTTTTGTCCCTTTTCCCCTATTTCTAATTTAATTATGTTTTTAATTTCTTCTGCAACAATTGATGTGTAATGATGTATTAAGAGTCTTATTTGGGGTCTCTTCGGGTTCCCTATTCGCCGTGTCACGTCTAGCCCTAGGCTTTGGTCATGACAGAGTCTAAAATCCCTCCCATTGAGTTGGTTTTCGTTGTGAATAAGTTTCCTTATGTCTTTTCCAATGAACTTCTCGGTGTCCTTCCCGAAAGGGAGAGATTTTGGTATAGATCTCCTCCCCGGTACTCAACCCATTTCTATTCCTCCTTATCGTATAGCCCCAGCAGAGTTAAAGGACCAATTGAAGGATTTTTTGAAGAAGGTTTTTGTTAGGCCTAGTAAGTCACCTTGGGGTACATAGGTGTTGCTTGTAAGGAAGAAAGATGGCTCACTTATAATGTACATCGATTACCCGCAACTCAATAAGGTCACAATAAAGAAGAAGTATCCCTTGCCAAGGGAAAATGACCTATTTGATAAACTACGAGGGTCTAATCATTTTTCTATGATGGATCTTCGGTTCGGGCACCACGAAAATAAGGGTAAGGAAGTGTTATATTCCCAAGACGGCTTTTCGGACTAGGTATGAAAATTTTGAATTTATGGTGATATCATTTGGCTTAACTAATGCACTGACAATATTTATGGATCTGATGAAGATGATCTTTAAATCCTACCTTGACATGTTCATGGTGGTCTTCATAGATGAGATATTGATTTACTCCCGTATTGAAGAAGAGCATGTGAAGCATTTGAGAGTAGTGTTGCGAACATTGAGGGATGAGAAGATGTTTGCTAAATTTGAAAATGTGAATTTTGGTTTAAGGAAGTTCCATTCTTAAGGAATGTAGTGTTGGGCGATGGAATAAAAGTGGACCCCAAGAAAATAGAATAGCTAAGAAATTAGCCTAGGCCCTTGACTCCAATGGATATTGGGAGTTTCTTGGGCTTAGAAGGGTATTACCAGAGGTTCATGAATGGTTTTTCCTCAATTGCTTCACCTTTGACAAAATTGACTTAAAAGAAAGAAAAATTTGTGTGGACCTATGAATGTGAGATGAGTTTTCAAACTTTGAAGGACAAGCTTACATCCTCTCCCATTTTGGCTCTACCGAAAGGGTTAGAAGGTTTATGGTTTATTGTGTGGCTTCAAGGGTTGGTTTGGGGTGTGTATTAATGCAAAGTGGCAAAGTCATAGCATATGCTTCTTGAAAATTAAAGGTGCATTCGCATAATTATTCCACCCATGATCTTGCATTAGCAGTTGTGGTTTTCGCTTTGATTATGACATCATTATTTGTATGGGGTTCATGTAGATGTGTTTACCGACCAGAAAAGTCTCCAATATGTGATCACACAAAGGGATCTAAATTTGAGGCAAACAAGGTTGTTAGAACTCCTCAAAGATTATGACACGAGCATGCATTATCATCCCGACAAAGCTAATGTTGTGGCCGATACTCTAAATAGAGTGTCCATGGAAAATGTAGCTCACATTGGTGATGGCAGTAAGAAAGTTGCTAGAGAAGTTCACCGGTTAGCTAGGTTGGGAGTTAGGTTGAATGAAGTTGAAAATGGAGGTTTGGTGTTTATTGATGGTTCGAAATCTTCATTGGTTGAATAGGTCAAATCCAAACAAGACCTTGACCCTGCCTTGCTAGAATTGAAGGCTTCGGTAAAAAGTGGAAAAGTGGAGGTTTTATCCCAAGGGGGAGTTGGTATGCTTAGATACCAAGGTAGGTTATGTGTGCCTAATGTTGAATGGTTAAGGGATTTGATCTAGCAAGAGCCACATAATTTTCCCTACTCTATACATCCTAGTTTTGTTAAGATGTATAGAGACTTGAGGGAGGTATATTGGTGGGGTGGTATGAAAAGAGATATTGCTAAGTGTTAGAATCCTTAATTATAGGGATTCCTTAATTATAGGGATTTCTTAATTATAGGGATTTTTAGAATCATTAAAAATATTTTGCTGCCTTGTATAGAGCCCAAGCTTCTGTATATATTGA
>JAABOM020103746.1:0-25726 GCA_011800125.2 Solanum clarkiae
TTATGAAAATATTTTTATGTCAGAAATTATTTTTCTACAAATTGTTATCTACTCTTTAGCTAAAAATAGAAGTTCTTTTCTAAAAAATATTTTTATTCATTAACCAAACAATAAAAAATATTTATCGAAAAATATTTTTCACTCACCAAGCAAATATGAGAAAATGAGTTAGAAATCAACTTATTTTCCTGAAAAATATTTTTCATCCATACCAAACACACCCGAAATGAAATGAATGAAAAATACCTTGGTATAACCAAGAGTGTCTCGGCAAAGAAATATATTCTGAAAAAATTGCCAACTTTATCATCTGGCCTATATTATGCAGAAATTTATGTCAGTGAAACACATTCAATCATAAATTAGAAGTTTACTGATATAAAAACTTTTATGCTATGGCATGACCGAATAGGTCATCCTGGATTAATAATGATGAGATGAATTATTGAAAATTCTACTGGTCATTTGCTAAAGAACCTGAAAATTCTTGCGAATGATGAATTTTCATGTGCTACTTGCTATCAAGGCAAATTAATTGCTAGACCATCGACCCTGAAGGTCGGCATCGGATCCCCGAGATTTTTGAAACGTATACATGGGGACATATGTGGATCGATTCACCCACATAGTGGAGTGTATAGATATTTTATGGTCCTAATAGATGTATGTATCATCATGACGGTCTCATGTGTGCCTTTTATCATCCCGCAACCTGGCGTGTGCGCGACTACCAACACAAATAATAAGATTAAGAGCGCAATTCCCAGATTATCCAATTAAATCTATTTGTCTAGATAATGTTGGTGAATTTATATCTCAAACTTTTGATGATTACTGCATATCAATTAGGATAAAAATTGAACATTCGGTAGCTCATTTTCATACTAAAAATGGCATTGCAGAGTCATTTATTAAGCGACTATAATTGATAGCAAGACCATTGCTTATGAAATCAAAATTATCCGCTACCGCGTGGGGCCATGCTATATTACATGCAGCAGCACTTCTACACCTCAGACCGACTAGTTATAATAAATATTCTCAATCACAATTAGTATTTGGTCATGAACCAAATATAGCTCATCTATGAATTTTTCGTTGTGCGGTATATGTGCTTGTAGCACCACCACATCGTACTAAGATGGGCCCTCAATGGAGGTTAGGTATATATGTTGGGTTTGACTTACCTTTCGTAATTCGATACCTTGAACCATTGACAGGAGATTTATTTACAGCTAGATTTGTAGATTGTCGATTTGATGAAACAATTTTCCTGCAATTAAGGGGAGAGAATAAGGAACCCAAAAAGAAATTGCGTGGAAAGTCTCATCACTATCTCATTTTGATCCACGAACACACATATGTGAACAGGAGATCCAGAAGATCATCTACTTGTAGACAATCGTAAATCAAATGCCAGATGCATTTACTGATTTGAAACAGATAATAAAGTCACATATCCTTGCAATGAATGTACCTATCCGAATTGATATCCCAAAGGGACTATCGGCTAGTATCACAGCTTCTGAATCGCAAACACGCCTGAAGTGTGGTAGACCATTGGGTTCAAAGGATAATAATTCCAGAAAAAGATGCGTAAAGAATAATAAAGATGATACTATAGAAGAACCTCCTGAAGAAAGTCAAGACTTGAGAAATCCTAATATTCCTGAAGAAATCAGTAAACTCGAGACTCAAGTGAATGAAGAACTTCTTATAAGTTCTACTGATGATGAGATAAATTTTGATCGATCGAAAATTACAATGGATAATGATTTTGTATATAACGTGCACTTAATCTCATGCAAGATAGTGAAAATATTGAGACTAAATCCGTCGAAGAATGTCGATGCAGAGATGATTGGCCTAAATGTAAAAAAAGTAATTCAATCTGAGTTGAATTCACTCGCTAAGCGTGAGGTATTTGGACCTGTAGTCTAAACCCTTGATGGTGTAAAACCAGTTTGCTATAAATGAATTTTTGTGCGAAAGCGAAATGAGAGAAATGAATTGTAAGATATAAAGTATGCCTTGTTGCACAAGGATTTTCTCAAAGACCTGGTGTCAATTATGATGAAATATATTCACATGTTATGGATAAAATAACTTTTCGATATCTCATCAGTTTAGCTGTACATAAAAATCTAGAAATACATTTAATGAGTGTAGTTACAACTTACCTATATGGTTCACTTGACAGCGAAATTTACATGAAAATCCTAGAAGGATTTAAATTGCCTGAAACATGTAACAAGTCTTGAGAAATATTCTCAGTTAAATTGCAAAGATCATTATATGGTTTGAAATAATCAGGGCGTATGTGATACAATCACCTTAGTGAATACTTGACAACTAAAGGATATATAAACGATGTCATTCATGTGTGTTTATTAAGAAAATAGGATCAGAGTTTGTAATACTCGCTGTTTATGTTGATGATATAAATCTCATTGGAACTCCTGAAGAGGTCCAAAAGGCAATTGAATATCTAAAGAAAGAATTTAAGATGAAAAATCTCGGAAATATAAAACTTTATTTGTTGTCTGCAAATTGAACATTTAGCAGATGAGATTTTTGTTCATGAATCTGCCTATACCGAAAAAATCCTAAAATAATTCTATATGGACAAAGCACATCTGTTAAATACTTCAGTGGTTGTTAGATCGCTTGAAGCGAATAAAGATCCATTTCGACCTCCAGAAGAGGATGAAAAACTCATTGGTCCTGAAGTACTATATCTCAGTGCTATTGGAGCACTTATATATCTTGTTAACTCAACTAGACCTGATATAACATTTTCTGTTAATTTTCTAGCAAGATACAGTTCTTCCCCGACAGAAGACATTGGAATGGTATCAAACATATTTTGCGATACCTAAAAGGTACAATTGATATCGGTTTGTTTTATACTAACAAAGGTTATGCAGATCTTGTTGGTTATGAAAATACAGGTTATTTATCAGATCCACATAAAGTTCAATCTCAAATAGGCTATCTGTTTACGTACGTAGGAACTGTTATATCATAGCGATCTGCAAAGCAGTCCGTCATTGCTACTTCTTCAAATCATGCTGAAATAGTAGCAATTCATGAAGCAAGTAAAGAATGTATATGGTTGAGATCGATGATACATTCCATCCAAGAGAAGTGTGGACTGAAAAATAACGTCAAAGTACCCACAATTATATTTATAGACAATGTCGCGTGCATGGCTCAATTGAAAGGTGACTTCATGAAGGGAGACAGAACAAAATATATTTCACCAAAATTATTTTTCACACATGATCTTTAGAAGAAAGGTGTAATTGATGTACAACACATTCATTTAAGTGATAATCTTGCAGATTAATTTACTAAGACATTACCAACGTCAATATTCGAAAAGTTAAGATATAAGATTGGAATGTGCCATCTCCAAAGTATCAAATGAAGCTTTCATCAGGGAGAAAAATGTATGTTGTACTCTTTTTTCCTAAGCCAAGATTTTTTTTCCACTGAATTTTTCCTAGCAAGGTTTTTAAAAAGGCAACTAGTGAATATTAAGGTAACATAGAACCTCCCTTTTACATGAACAATTTAGGGGGACTGTTGTAAATGAAAATTGTATTGTAAAGGAGAAATTATTGGGCTAAATGGACAGTAGGTCCCACCCACTTAATTATGCTTACAATAATGTTGTGGGTCCCACATATAGTGGGATATGTCTTCACAATTTGGTTATAAATAGGCTCTGCATTGCATAGCAAAATGGACGGATTGAGAGTAATATATAATTCTCTCTACTTTCTCAGTTTCAGCTTTCATTCTCTTTTCTTCTTTAATCTTCCAGATTTATTTTATAGCTTCTAGTTAATACTATACTTATTTTATAACATAATGTTCTTTCTATTTAGTCCTGATTTTGACTGTTTAGATTTCACCTCATCATGTATGCGATTTTATTTTTTGTGTTGGAAAAAATATAAATTCAATATCCCTTTTTCAGTGAAACAACTACCAATCCTCAAACTCAAAGTAAGAATCAACAGTAGTGGAGATAATACAAATAATAATTGTTCTGAGGCTATGATGATGATTTTCTTCTTTCTCTGAGGAATTTTGTAGTGCTGAAAAGAAATCGAACCCATATCTGGGTGGGATGATACACTCAAATTTACACTCCAAATGGAATAGTAAAGCGATCGTTGATCAAATATAGAACTCAACCATAGTTAAGGTCGATCCCATAGGGAATGTGTGAGAATATATCTATTAGCACCATTTTCAGATGTAATATCTATTTCCGAAATAAAAGTGCATAAAATAAATATGGGGTTTTTGGGTTTTTTTTTCAAACTAACTTACTAAAGTAAAGCAATAAATGAGTGAAAGAACGACTAGATTTCAAATAATTTATTCGAATTTAGGATTGTGTTTCCCATGACAACTAATGCGATAGCCGAATCTAGTAGTAAACTCATTCATAATTACATATATAAGATCTAACAAGTTATGTAACATCTAATTCACCTCTCCGTCCCTCTTAAATGCATATTATTCATCACCTTTCTGTCTTAGAATATCTACGTATTAAC
This sequence comes from Solanum clarkiae, assembly GCA_011800125.2. Lineage (NCBI taxonomy): Eukaryota > Viridiplantae > Streptophyta > Magnoliopsida > Solanales > Solanaceae > Solanum > Solanum clarkiae. The sequence goes on from JAABOM020103746.1 coordinate 4,575, forward strand.
CCTTATTGTTTATCTCAGAAAACTTTCACCTTTCGGTCTCAAGTACTTAGATTAGGTTAAAAATCTCGAATTCCCGTTGTAGAACTCTTTTTTTAATTAAAACATCTCTTTCGAGCATGCAAAGAATAAAAGGCTTACCCTAATGCGTCGACTCATCAAGGAAGAAATTAGAACGAAGATTACTACTATATATACGCTAATCAATCCCGAGATTTACCCCATATTCACCTATCTTATTGATTCGTCATGGTTCCCACAACCCTAGTTGTGGGTTTAGCCTAACATATTCAAGAAATAAAACTCGCAACGATACAAGGAATTCATAATAAAAGACTTACTATTGAAGAATCGATGAATCCATAAGTTACAAGCTTGAATTCGGTAAGCAAAATCCCAAAATCTTGTGAAATCTCTAAGAAAAATAACATTTTCAATGTTTTCTAGCTCTAGCCGTCCAAGACTAACTAAAAACAAAACAACTATTTATATATAAAAAAACTTAATCCTAATTAAAATAGAAAAAATCCGTCGGCATGGACATGGTTCACCAAATGGTCCGTGTGAAGGTAAATGGACAGTTTGATGGTCCATTTGGCTGCATTTCATTTCTTCTCTAACAGCATCTCCACGCACGAGTGGATGGTCCGTGCGAGTCTAGACGGTCCGTGAAATGGGCCGTCTCCTTGGCCTTAATGTTTTCAGCTCTCCTTTGATGTCACGAACCTAGTCACAGACCGTGGTTGGTCACACGGCCCATGACACGTCCAATTTCACCTTACTTAGCGTGAAATCTTCAACTTTTGATGGTACGCAATCATGTCACCTTGACAATAGGTGCAACGGTCCATGTCACTCCAGATGGCCCATTTAGTGCGTCGTCTGGCACCCCTTAATCCATTTTGCTTGCTTTTAAACAGTGATGCCTTCCCGTCAATTTGACGTCCCAACACACGGCCCGTCTCATTGCTCACGACCCATGAAATGCGCCGTCATGCTTGCCTTGGCTAATTTACACGACCACGCCACCCCATATGGCCAAGTGTGAGACCAGGAAGGACCTCACGACTCGTGGGAAGTCACACGAGCCGTGGAGGTCCACACGGACCCTCACTTCACCTCCATTCTTCTCTAGTTGCCTGAGCCACTTCAAAATACCTATATTTTGGCCTTTTCACCTTCATTTTGTCTTCATTTGTCCCTGTATCAATGCCTCAATATTTTTTCCTAAAAAACAACAAAGACACATATTAAAACAACACGTTTGCTTGAGAACTTGCAAAAATTCTTTGTTTAAAGTATTATAAAAGTTGTACTTCTACGACTCATCAACACCCTCAACTTAGAACAATTGCTTATCCCCAAGTAATAACAACTCAACCAAATAACACATAAACATAAGTGCTCACTCAGACTATGGATAGCCCCACAATTTTTAATACATATACCCCACTAACAAGTTTAGGAATGTGCTAACACCCCAAACGGACCCACAAAGATTAAGGCAAACATTTTGCATGCATGGTCAATCTACTTATAATCAGGAATAAAGCGACCCTAGTTAAGTTAGCAATCAACTAATGCAAAAGATAGTGCCCTACCATAATGAAGTCTCACACTCAACGTAAGCATGTAAAACAGAGACTGCAATGTGATCACTCACTCTTAGAAATGACTTCCAGTGGACATACATGCCTCGATCATGAACTTTCCCTTATTTTCACCACCTTAACTTTTGAATGACCTTTTTAGGATCGCATTCGAACTTTTTCGGCTTGTAACGTAGGCTCGGGCTTGGGCTCGGGCTCGGGCTCGGTATATTTAGGATTAAAGTGACTAAACGGCCTCTCCTAGACACTTGCTTCAACTCAGCCATTTGCTTTTTTTTTCCCACCAACTTTTCTCGCCCCTATTTTCCACTTTCTATCATACAGGAAGTGCTTTTTGTGCTCATTCAATCATTTCTTTTTTTTTTCGCTTATTGCTTTACTCATAGTCAAAACCCATTTCTTTTTCTCTTTTTATCACTTTATTCTTTTCCAGACTCATTTTTCTGCTCTCTCTACACTAGCCACCCTCAACTTAAGCCTTTGGCTTGGGTCAAGACAGATAATAAAAAATGATAAATAAATAAAGAAATTTTGAATTAGGTCAGCTTTTTTCTCGAATAAATCATGAATTTTCTAGGATAAGGTTCACAATATCTTTCTAAAGGACTAGGGCTAACATAAGCCACCCTCAACTTAGGCTATTGCCCTAGGTGGAGGTTCACAATGTCCTTGGAGAGACCAGGTCCAAAACAGAGATCAATAGATAGACTGGGGAGGTGAATTTGGGTGATTTCAAAGAAAAGGTCCATTTAGGCTCAACTTTTGGTTTGAAGGGACAATTTCATTTGATTGGTCAACTTTTCTTGGCTAAGTGATTATTCAAAAACAACGGCCTAAGATCCCCTCCTAATCCAGTCATTCAAGTATTTCAGTAGGACTAACCAGACAAGTTCTATCTCATAAGTGCATCAACGGAATTATGTAATTAGCTTACACACACATGGTACATCTTTTACACTAGTTGGTACTAAATCACATAGGCCTACTTCATTCATCAAAATACCAACCATACACATATAATACTTACCACAATCATGCAAGTTAGCCAGGATGAGATGTAAACACATATATACTTAGCATTGTTAACATGGAACATCATAAATATCAATATAAGGGCTACCCTAGACTTCTGTGACACCTATATTTACACAAACAATACGACCTAAACATGTCAGTTCTATTAGATAATACACTTGAGAGAAAAGAAATATGGCAAGAAAAACTCTCAAGTGGCAGGATGCCCCACCCCATTCGTAAAGATAGTGCAGTGTCCTTACTACACCATAAAACACTTAAATGAACAAATAGGGGGATAGAACATACTTGGGACGCCCTAGGCATCAGCAATGTCTGTGGGACCAGACCCCTCTGGTGTATCATCATCAACATATGTATCTCCCGATCCAAATATGCTAACGGAGGCTCCTGCCCGTGCCGCCTCTACAGCCAGCCGCTCTCGTTCTGCCCGTTCAACTGCTACTTGGTGCTGGGCCCTGGCGGCCTTGTGCATCTGCCGGTCTTCTTCCCTCTGTGGGTCACCGGGGGGACTCTTTTGGTGATCCCAACATTTACCCTTTTCCATCCTCCTGAGCTGCTCAGTAAGTGGTGCAGGTGCCTCCAATGGGGCTGGTGGAACACCCCATATCTCATCCAGAGCCGGCACCGCAGGGACATTAAACAGGTTCATCCATGACTCTGGAGGCGGGGCCGGTGCAGGTGCCTGGCACTGTGGAGTCAACTTAGCAATTTGAGCCTTCATACCATTCACTGTCTGTACCAGATCCTTTATCTCATCCCCAGTCATATCTCGAACATGTTATGGAAGTATCCATCCAATGTGCTGACTTGGCTCTGTAGGGTGGTGATTTGGCTTCTAAGGGCGTCATTACGTTGGTCCACCACCCCCTGTGAATGAGACTGGATGACGTGGGGGATCCTATTTACTATCTGATCAACAATGGTCCGTGTCTACAGCTGATCCGCCACCAATCTGGCCAAAAACTCGTAAGGCATATATGCATACCCTTGCTGCACTAGAGGAGTTGTACCACTACCCTCGGACTGCTCAGAAGCCATGCCTGATGGTGGGGCGACGGTATAGTCCTCAAATTGCAAGGGTTGCTGTGGAGGTGCGGATGGGAAGTTTGTCGGCCCCCTAGAGAACATGTTATGCTCCTCATGAGTGGGTTTTGGACATTCTTGACTAGAGCAACATTGGCTACGCCCTTAGGGGCTATCCTCTTGTCCAAAAAATAAGTAGTGGGAACACCAGCCTGTTTGCATAGGGCACGAACCAGGCATGGGAAGGGCATGCCAGATCTCTCAGATAAAGCTCAGTCCCACATCTCAAAAACAATGATTCGGCCCACAGTTATTCCGAACCTGGACATCAGGCATGTTATAAAAGAAACATGCGAATGTTGGAGTGTATTATCATTGCCTATGGGTCTCAGCCTAGCCCGTACCACCAACCACCAAAATTTTGCAGCGAATATCAATGATGCTTTAGCGATAGGACACTTGGGGTCTGCAACCTAAGGCGCCTCTGCCCCCTGAATGGCTATTCGCTCTGCGATCCAACCCAACAGTGCAGCCCTGGATGATGAGTCAGACATCCGCTCCATATTCATAATTTGCATGTGTCTCTCCGTAAACTGGGCATCTGGAGGAGATTGGTAGTCTGGCCCAAATAGAAATCGGTTAATGGTGGTTTCTGATATATTCACTCAAGTACCACGCATGGTTACATGTGACCTCGGGGACCTAGTAAAGACAACCTGTCTCTTCACCTTTCTGAATTGGGTACCCTCCACTGAGTTCAGGAGGCTAGCGACATAGTTGGAATAGAACTCTTCCACAATGGAGGGCCTGTAGTACCCTAGTGGTTGTGCCATCTAACCGAACTTATGTGAGTCAAAGTTATCACTAATTTCTGGGACTCTGTTAAGTTGGTTAGTGATTACCTGAACCTCTGGAAAGACCGATCGCTGTTTGAACCCCCCGAAACCATTTGTAAGACTGTTGGTGTAGATGTCCTTAGCGCCTGGGATTGTCCACCGGTCCCTCAGAAAGACAATAAGTGCCAGAGCTATTTCGGAGCCTGTCGTTCGGGAGATTACAAAATGAATGGCCTCGTCATGACTTCCTCGAAGTTCAACCTCATTCGCCTGCTCTTTAGTGTTATGACCCTCAGCCTCCAGAGTTTGCCCCTGCTCGTCCTAGTCTGAAATGCGTTCTTGTTCCAGGGCAGCTGCCTCCTCTTCAACTCTCGTGGAAGGGCCCCCTCATTAGACTGGGTGGCTCTGCGATGGCCTGATGCATGGGCCCGCATAGTACGAGGAGAGTGGGGGGAGACATTGCCTTTATAGCGAACTTCAGACCCACTGGAGGGGTCATCACCTGAGTCACTCCTAACCTGATTGCTAGATGAGACCGTTGGGGAGTCATAGAGGCGTGATATAGGCTCGTCCCTACCACTGCATCTGACTAAGCTGAGGCGTGGACCCATAGTACCTGCACGTGCCACAAAAGAATACATGTTGTTAGAAATTATTGCACACGTAGGTTGACGCACTAACGGGTACTCAGACTTCCCATGTGCCACAAAAGTGACAATAACCCTTAAGAATGGTGTCACCTGGTCTATCACAGCGCCAGTGCACTTAAGAACATATATAACATAAAATTAAAAGCAACCTATGTAAAATAATGCAGGTAGAATAGGGTGCATGACACCCTACATGGCCCGTGTAGTGAGACATAGTCCGTGAAAGGGCCCGTCAAAGGGGACTTAGCTATGAAGAGTGACAGACAATGCGACACGGCCCGTTACACGGTCCGTAAAACCTGCCACGGGCTATATGAGCAGTCGTCCAACCCCTCTTGAACCAATTTTCGGCTGATCACGCACACACACCTAATTGCATGTACATTTACCTCACTTAATCATGATTTCGTCAACACAATAGCATATATAACTCGATTTCCCCAAAAATCATGTCAAAAAGCAAACAAATCCTCACTTTTCATGGTTTGGAGCTTAAGAACTCAACAATGGTGGTTTTCACCTCTATATGCACACCCAACCTCATTAATATGACTTATGATGCATTAAAACAGGAAAGAAATAATCTTTGACCAAGATCTACACATGCAAGCACTAAAATCTATAATAGAAGATGGAAAATTGAGTTCTTACTTGATAAACAGCAATGAAGATGAAGAGTTGCTTGAAGAACTTGATACCCACGAGCGGCCTCATGATCCGTAACACATGTCACGATCTGTTTGGATCGCTCGTCCCACCTCACTTCAAAATTTTTTCACTTACCTGGACACACGCACATAACGACACTATGTCACGAGCTGTATAACAGTTGCCGGGCCGTGTAGGTCGCCCATTCGACAACACTTGGTGTTGTGTTCTACCTTGTCCTTCATCGACGTCATCTCCATGGTTAGTCTCACAGGTCGTAACACGTGTCACGGTCCATTTGGTTGACCATCTCCCCACACTTGTTCGATTTTGGCTCACCTGGTACACGCGCACTTAACAGCCTCTCTCACGAATCGTTGGACGTGACATGGTCATGTAAAAGGGCTCTGTGTCTTTCCTTTTGAAAATTTTAGCCTATTCCGGCCTCAAGACATGTTTTTCTCCATATATGCACTCCTGAATTCCAACATAGCAAATTTTAGGCTATTTTGGCCTCAAGACATGTTTTTCTCCATGTATGCACTCCTGAATTCCAACATAGCACCTGTACTCACCTGGAAACACAAATAAAAAACAAGAAAATGCATGACATATAAATTAAATATTATTCTATTTTATTTTTAATTAAATTTTTAAAATGTTTTCGATGCTATTACGATGCATAGGTTGCATCCTATTGAGCGCTTGATTTAACGTCGCGGTACAACGCAATGTCTTGACTACTCATACTTCGTCAAGGAGTAAGACCTCTATTTCTGAGGTATCTTCTGTTGCACCCACATATTGCTTCACTTGCTGGCTGTTTACCTTGAATCAATCCCCATTTTCTTCTTATAGCTCAACTGCTCCATAGGGAAACACCTGGCTAATCGTGTACTGGCCAGACCACCTTGATTTTAGCTTACCTGGGAAGAGTCTTAACCTGGAGTTGTAAAGTAAAACCTTGTCACCAACACCGAAGCTCTATTGGGCAATATGCTTGTTATGCTGGACCTTTATCCTCTGCTTGTACAGTGCTGCACTCTCATATTCGTGGAGGCGAAACTCATCCAAGTCATTAAGTTGGTCAAGTCTCATGTCAACAGTCTCCTCCCAGTTCATGTTGAGCTTCTTTAAAGCCTAGAGTGTGTTGTGATCTAATTCTACGGGAAGATGACAGGCTTTACCAAACACCAACTGATATGGAGACATACTAATGGGTGTCTTCTAACCCGTCCTATAGGCCTAAAGTGCATCATCTAGCTTCCTCGCCCAATCTGTCCAGGTAGCATTCACAAACTTGGTCAGAATTTCCTTGATCTCTCTGTTTGACACTTCAACCTGTCCACTAGTCTGCTGGTGATAAGGTGTGGCAACCTTGTGCTGTTGTACTCCATACTTTGCAAGTGCTGCACGACAAACCTTGTTACGGAAGTGAGAACCCCCATTATTAATGATAGTTCTGGGTGTTCCAAATCTGGAAAAGATGTTCCGCCTCAGAAATTGGACAACACTCTTGCTCATTGTTTGGCAATACAACTGCCTCCACCCATTTTGAGACATAGTCCACTGCTTACAGGACATACTTCATTCCACACAAACTCACAAATGGGCCCATGAAGTCGATGCCCCAGCCGTAAAAAATCTCTACCCTAAGATAGGGGTCATGGGCAGCTCTTGGCACTTGGAGATGTTACCCTGTCGTTGGCACTGATCACACCTAAGGACCAAGTCTTGGGCATCTTTATAGATGGTGGGCCAGTAGTACCGACATTGGAGAATCTTCTTCACCGATCTGGCCCCACCATGATGACCCCCCACTGTGGATGAGTGCACCTCCTAATAACCCCATCAGCACATGTTCTGAACAAGTACGGGTCATCCCAGAAGTACCTATGCACATCAAAAAGAAACTTTTTTCTTTGGTGACGGTTAAGGCCCTCTGGCATAATATCGCTCACTAGATAGTTAGCAAAATCAGCAAACCAAGGAATGAGATCAACAGAAGCTGCCAATACCTGCTCATCGGGAAAAGAATCATCAATGTTCAACCAATCTGTCAGTCTTGCCTAATACTCTAATCTGGATAAGTCGTTTGCTACTTGGTTCTCAGATCCTTTTCTATCTAGGACCTCGAAGTTAAACTTTTACAGCAGGGGAACCCATCTGATCAACCGCGGCTTAGTGTCTTTCTTTGCCATGAGGTATCGCAAAGCAGCATGGTCAGTGTACAATATTGATTTGGTACCCAATAAATATGCCTGGAACTTGTCAAATGCATATACCACAACCAACAACCGATGTTCAGTCACTGTATAATTCTTTTGAGTATCATTGAGGGTCTTGCTGGTGTAGTATTTGAGGTGGAAAATCTTGTTGTGCTTCTGTCCAAGCACAACACCTACAATAATTCTGCTTGCGTTATACATCACCTCAAATGGGTCTGTTCAGTCAGGTGCAACCACCACAAGAGCGGAAATCAGCTTTTGCTTCAGAGTCTCAAAGGTATGCTTGCAACTATTATCAAAGTGGAACTTTGCATCCTTCTCCAATGGTTTGCATAAAGGGTGTGCAATCTTAGAGAAGTCTTTGATAAATCATTGGTAAAAACCTGCATGCCCAAGGAAACTCTGGACCCCCTTCACAGATATGGGTGGCAGTAGTTTCTTAATCACCTCGATCTTTGCCTTATCCACTTCTATGCCCTTCTTAGAAATCTTATGGCCAAGAACTATCCCTTCCTTGAATATGAAGTGGCACTTCTCCCAGTTTAGCAACATATTAGCCTCTTCACAATGCTGTAGTGCCCTGCTAAGATTCAACAGACATTTATCGAAAGAATCACCCACTACAGAGAAGTCATCCATAAATACCTCGAGGGTGTCTTCAACCATGTCAGAAAAGATCGACATCATACAATGCTGAAAGGTGGCTGGGGTGTTGCACATCCCGAAGGGCATCCTTCTAAAAGCAAAAGTCCCATACGGGTAAGTGAAAGTAGTCTTCTCCTGATCCTCCGGGGCTATGGGTATTTGATTGTAGCCCGAGTACCCGTCCAAGAAGTAGTACCACTCTCAACCTGCCAACCTGTCTAACATCTGGTCCTTGAAGGGCATAGGGAAATGGTCCTTCAAGGTCCATTTATGCAGCTTCTGGTAGTCCATGCACACTCGCCATCCTGTCACCGGTCTCAAAGGGACCAACTCATTTTTTTCGTTGGCTATCACTATCATGCCCCCTTTCTTTGGGACACACTTCACTGGACTGACCCACTTGTTGTCAGAAATGAGGTATATCACCCCAGCATCCAGCCACTTGATGATCTCCTTTTTCACCACCTCTTGCATAGGTGGGTTCAACCTGCACTGGTACTCAATATTGGGCACACAATTATCCTCCAATTTGATCTTGTGCGTGCATATCCTTAGAGGAATCCTTATGATATCTGCAATGGTCCAACCAATAGCTCACTTGAACTTTTGGAGGACCCCCAACAATGTCTCTACCTGGTTTTTGTAAAGATCTGCAGCTACAATCATAGGAAGAGTGTTGTCAGTACCCAAAAATACATACCTGAGGTGTTGGGATAGCTCCTTGAGCTCCATAGCTGGAGGCTCCTCAATGGATGATTTAGCTGGCGGTGTGGACCTGTTCTACAAGTCAAGTCCAAAATTTCTTGGGACAAATGCGCTGTTTGACCTACCTTGCAACACATTCATGGTGTCTACATACCCGCTAATACCATTATCTAGGAAGTTCATCAACACTACTGCTAGTGTGTCTACAATGATTGTTTCCTAAAGTGGGATCTCAGACAGATAATCATCCTCAATATCGAGGATAGACATCATTGCCACCTCTTTAGGTCTCTTCATTGCAGCATACACATTGAACTTCACCTCTTCCATGTTGAGTCTAAAAGTTAGCTCTCCTCGCTCCACGTCTACCAACGCCCTGCCAGCAGCCAAAACTGGTCTCCCAAGGACGATGGGAGCCTCAAAATCCACTTAATAGTCCAAAATAACAAAGTCTTTCGGAAAGATAAACCGACCCACACGAACCAGAACATCACATAGAATCCCCAAGGGCCACTCTACCAATCTATCCGCCATGAGTAGCCGCATTGTAGTGGGTGTAGGGCTTCTAAGCCCAGCTACCCGTAAACTGCTAGCGGCATCAAGTTGATGTTGACACCCAGATCACAAAGAGCTCTTGTAAAATCAAAGGATCTAATAGTACACGGGATAGTGAAAGCTCCCGGTTCTTCCTTCTTTTCTACGAGAGATCTTGTGTCGATGGCACTAGAGTGGTGGAGATTGCTTGTTGGCTCGATCATGGCTGACCTCTTCTTAGTCACTAAGTCTTTCATGAATTTAGCATAGCCTGGCATCTGCTCAATTGCCTTTACTAGAGGAATGTTCATTGAAATCTCTTTTATCATGGGCAAGAACTTCTGAAACTTGCATCTTCGACCTTCTCCTGCAATTTCTGTGGGAAAGGTGGTGGTGGCTTAGGAATGGCTGGCAGCCGTTGGGTCACTATTAGTGTCACCTCAGGCTCTTTAGTAACCTCGGGCTCTGCTGGTGTTATCTCTGTTTCTTCACTCAAGTCATCAACATGCTCCTCCACGGGGTTAGGCACCTTACCTTTGGCTTCATCCAAACTTATATTATTGGGCACAACGAGGTCAGATAGTACCTTACTGCTCCTCGTGGTTACTTCCATGCAATGACCGTCATTCTTTGAGTTCTGAATAGTGTCGCTCAGCAATGACCCAACTTTTCTCTGGTTTAAGGCTGCTAAAAGTTGACCCATCTGCTGCTCTAGTTGCTTAATTGAGGTGGAATGCGATCGACCAACTGTCGAACATTGGACATCTCCCCTTTTATATCTCGCATCCTGCCACCGTGGACTCAACCTTGTCAAGTACCTTTACCATAATTTCTTCTAACTTTGAATTTTCGCCACTATCGTTCTGATCCTCACGATTCTGATAACCATCTCTGTTCTGCTAGTTTCCTTGATAGTTTTAATCACGACCATATTTCCGACCTTGATTACCAACGTTGAATGGCTGATAACCCCCCTGATTACCTAAGGAGTTTGCCTCTTCATCAAAGTTATAACCTTAATCATCGTACCTAGGCATTGTGTCTACAACTTTTACTTTTTCTGCTCCTCTTAAGAACTGCTTTGAAAACAAGTCTGGTTGGGTCTTCATGTGTGCCATGTCTTGATCCCGTTCCTCCTCCTTTCGTCGCTGCTCCTCTGTCATCTCAAAGATGAGCCTCGAACAGTCTCTATCTCTAGTGTACCATGCTTTGTTATTTTTGTCTACCTGATCTAAGATCACCATGATGTTCGGGAAAGTCCTAGACATATATGACCCCCCACAAGCAGCATCAATGATCGACTTAGTCACAAAATTACAGGACCTGTAGAAGACTTTCTTCAAATGCTCATCTGTGAGGAGATGATTGGGGCACTGCTTAAGCTTCTGCTTGAATCTCTCCCAAGTCTCATGTAGTTCTTCATTCGACAATTGCTTATGAGAGCCAATGTCATCTATGATTTTGAGCTGGTTTGATGCATGGAAGAACCTCTCCAAGAATGCTTCCTTTAACTCTCCCCAAGTGTAGATGGAATCATGTGGAAGCTCATTCAACCACTTAGTTGCCGCACAAGAAAGAGACAATAGGAAATAATCGTAACCTAATCACTTGCTGACTGACCCCAGGAATCTTAGATGACTGGCATGTTGCTAGAAAGTTGAGGATGTGCTGATTTGCATCCTCAGTTGCTGCTCCACTGAACAACTCTTTCATCTATAGCATCTGTAGCATGGTGCTAGTGATAGTGAACTTAACACCCGCAAGTAGTGTGGGAAGTACAATCTCCCCAGTGGTCCCAGCACCCTCATCATCATCATTCACGGCTTGGGGTGGCTGAGTCACTTAGGGTCTCACACCGGGCAACGACACCTGTTTAAGCGGTGCTATAGGTGATACCTCATCCCAACATTTTCACCATTACCCAGACCGTCGTTTCCCCCACCTGCCAGGTCCACCACCAATTCTCTCTGTCTAGCTGCTTCGCGTTCTTGGGCATTTATTCAGCAAATTAATTTTGTAAGCTCAGGGTCATAGGGAGCAAGTGCTTCACCCTTGCTTCGAGTGTTTGATATGTAACGTTGGCTCCCTACCAAGAAACAAAAATAAGAAATAAAAGTAAAATTACGGACTAGTATTACAAACTAAAAATAGAAACTAATAGACTATTACTTCGCCATATTCCCCGGCAATGGCGCCAAAATTTGATAGGCCCAAATTTACACTCCAAACGGAATAATAAAGTGATCGTTGATCAAATATAGAAGTCAACCAGAATTGAGGTCGATCCTACAGGGAATGCGTGAGAATATATCTATTAGCACTATTTTCATATGTAATATCTATTCCCGAAACAAAAGTGCATAAAGTAAATATGGGGATTTTTGGTTTTTTTCAAACTAACTTACCAAAGTAAAACAATAAATGAGTACAAGAATGACTAGATTTCAAACAATTTATTCGAAGCTAGGATTGTGTTCCCCATGACAACTAATGCGATAGCTGAATCTAGTGGTAAACTCGTTCATGATTACGTATATAAGATCTAACAAGTTATATAATATCTAATTCACCTCTTGGTCCCTTTTAAATGCATATCATTTACCACCTTTCGGTATCAGAACGTCTACGTATTAACCCTTGTTGTTTATCCTGGAATACTTTTACCTTTCGGTCTCAAGTATTTAAACTAGGTTAAAAACCTCGAATTCCAGTCGTAGAACTCTTTTCCTAATCAAAACATCCCTTTCGGGTATGCAAAGAATAAAGGCTTACCCTAGTGCATCGACTCATCAATGAAGAAATTATAATGAAGATTACTACGATATATATGCTAATTAATCCCGAGATGTACCCCATATTTGCCTATCTTATTGATTTGTCATGGTTCTCACAACCCTAGTTGTGAGTTTAGCCTAACATATTCAAGAAATAAAACTCGTAACGATACAATGAATTCATAATAGATGACTTACTACTAAAGAATCGGTGATCCACAAGTTATAAGCTTGAATTCGGTAAGCAAAATCCCAAAATCTTGTGAAATCTCTAAGAAAAATATTATTTTTTAATATTTTCTAGCTCTAGCCGTCCAAGACTAACTAAAAACGAAATAAAATAACTATTTACATATAAAGAAAACCTAATCCTAATTAAAATAGAAGAAAATCCGTCAGCATGGACACAGTTCACCAAACGATCCATGTGAAGGTAAACGGACCGTTTGACGGTCCATTTGGTTGCACTTCATTTCTTCTCTAACAACATCTCCATGCGCCAGTAGATAGTCCGTAGAGTCCGGACGGTCCGTGAAATGGGTCGTCTCCTTGGCCTTAACATTTTTCAGCTCTCCTTTGATGTCACGAACCCAGTCACGGACCGTGGTTGGTCACACGGCCCGTGACACATCCAATCTTACCTTACTTAGCGTGGAATCTTCAACTTTCGATGGTACACAATCACATCACCTCGACAGCAGGTGCAATGGTCCATTCACTCTAGACGGCCCGTTTAGTGCGTCATCTGGCACCCCTTAACCCATTTTGTTTGCTTTTCAACGGTGATGCCTTCACGTCACTTTGGCGTCCCAACACACGGCCTGTCTCATTGGTCACGACCCGTAAAATGCATCGTCATGCTTGCCTTGGCCAATTTGCACGGCCACGCCATCCCACGTGGCCAAGTGTGAGGCCACAAAGGACCTCATGACTCGTGGGAAGTCACACGAGCCGCAGAGGTCCATGTGGACCCTCACTTCGCCTCCATTTTTCTCTAATTGCCTGGACCACTTCAAAATACTCATATTTTGGCCTTTTCATCTTCATTTTATCTTCATTCATCCCTGTATCCATGCCTGAATAATTTTTCCTTAAAAACAACAAAAGCACACATCAAAACAACACGTTTGGTTGAGAACTTGCAAAATTTCTTTGTTTAAAGTGTTATAAAAGTCATATTTCTATGACTTATCATGGGACAACCCGAATGATAGGTTACCTTGCAACTAGTGCTTGCAGGTTAGCAATTGCATTTATCTTTGCTTTGTATTTGCTTATGTATTTGGCTTTCTTCAAATCATTAGAGGACATACATGTGCTAATCAGTTCTTGCAGTTGTTTCTGGTTTGTGCATGCTGATTTTCTTTGGTAGAGTGTTCAATGTCTATTCTTTATATATTGTCTTGCCTATTGCTACTTCCCTTAACTAACATGTGGTGTTTTGGATTTCAAAGCGATAGATTCTTGTATGTAATAGAACTAACTACTTGATTCCCAGGAGAAAAAAAAAGGAGAGAGAGAGGGAGGGAGAGAGAGAGAATTGATGTATTAAAAATTATAACTAGAATCTGGGAGCAAAATCTCTGCATAAAGATATCATGAAATAATGTTGGTGTATCAACTAAATCATCCAAGGCATGCTTAAAATTTTCAATCACCAAAGTCATAAATTCACTTATGAGTTGTTTTTATTAGCGATAAACATTAAAGTGCAGCTTGATAATCAATTGTCAATTAGAGTTATTAAAAAATGCCATCATTAGTTATGTATATCATATGCTGTCATGGGCATTTGGTTTATCAGTTACTTTGAATATTAATGGAGTTTTTTTTTTTTGAATTTTTTAATCATGTCACCTTTACTTCTATGTGCATGTACAATTTTACTATCATTGTTGTTAGATAAGTTGACCAACTTTAACAAAATTAAGCATTTCATTATATTTTTTTAAGTTTTTCATTCAGTATCTGATATCCACGTTGAAGTTTGACTAATTCGAATTCACATTGGGTAGATGATAGGGTCTCATAATATTTAAACTGTGTCAACTTATTGATTGTACCAGCTACACCACCAAGTGATGACGGTCATTCCACTTGCAACATAGTTTATGATGAAATCATTCAAAAGGAAATCCATTGCTACTTTTGTGACCGTTAATCAACAGGAGTCTTTATTTTCATTTATCTTTCCACCATGTAGCTAGCACTTCTCAACCATTTTCTCTAATTTTACAATTTGCACTAGGAAGATTTGTTCTCGCACAAGGTATATTTTTTAATCAATTACAACTTATTTGGGACTAACACATAGTTATTTTTGTAATCTCATTTTCATTTTTCCCGTACAGACGTCATAAGGAAATCGAGGCTTTAAGGTTACTGAACCTTACCACTCTTTCATGTAAAGAATTAGAACCTACTCTAATTAAAATATCATTCTGTATTTGTCTGTACAAAAAAAAAAAAAAATTAAGTTTTGCTTGTGGATGAAGCTGTGTATTGTGGACTATTGTTATGTTCCTTCCAAGCTAAGTCCATCTTTCTCTAAATTTAATTAATTAGTACTACTGATGTCAACAATTCATACGACCTTTCCTACTGTATTTTTTTCCTCTTTAAAGTACTTTATCTGCTTTAATGGTTATTATAGATGCAATTTATACTACGTCTATTATCAAAAATGGATTTGGTCTTTTATATTTTTTAAAACAAGTAATTTGGGTCTTCCACTTAACATTAAAAATTTATTGTCATTCTTCTTTCCTTAGAGCTCAAAGAGAAATAAAGAGATGAAGGATCTCGAGTTCTCATTTGTTCTTTGTAGAAGCAGGCTCTCATGTGCTAATATAACTATATCAGGTAGCTACTAGCTTTTTGTTCTTATATAGATGGCATTCAATGATTATATGAAATCATTTTGTCCATGTTTGTTCAACTTATATTTATATTTATCTTCTATTATAATAAGTGTTGAGTCTGCAACTCCTCCGTCTACTTATATTAATATGTTTTAGCTTGCGGAAGACTTCTTTAAATTCGCCATAATCTGTAACACTTTCTATGATATTACACTCACTTTCCTGAATCATTAGTATCTCTAATCTCTTTTTTTCCTTCAGAAGAAGATATGAATGCTTATGATATTATTCAACTCTCACATTGCTAAAAAAGACTACTCATCCCTCTCCTTTCACTCAAGTGAGCTAACTACCCAGGTAAAAATAAAAAACAAACATGATCAACTTCCTTGATCATTCAATAAAAGAATGCACTTAATGTTACTTGATGTATTTAGTCTGAGTGGGCCAGAGAACTGCTTCTGCAGTTATATAGTACCACTGTGAGTTTGAGTTTTCCCACAACTTTCTTTCCTTAAAGAAATTTTCTTTCTCAAGTCACCTTTTGAATGGAGAGTTGCAGGTTTTAC
The DNA here is from genome assembly GCA_011800125.2 of Solanum clarkiae. Taxonomy (NCBI): domain Eukaryota; kingdom Viridiplantae; phylum Streptophyta; class Magnoliopsida; order Solanales; family Solanaceae; genus Solanum; species Solanum clarkiae. The sequence continues at coordinate 20,693 of JAABOM020103746.1, forward strand.
TCTCTCTGAGAAGGTGGACTAAATTTTCTCATCATTGATCAGTAAGAGTTATTTCTGCATCAAGTTTTTGATTGAATTGTAAAAGACTATACATTTTATAGTTCACTAGGGCTTTGCTATTCTTACATTTTGTCAAATTTAGATGTGATTATATATTTACCTTCCTCTTGTGCTACACCTTTAGTTTCAAGTGTCTGACCAAAACAACGATAATTTTCTCCTCCTCAAGCAATATTTCAGCGGTATCCTCGATCAAAAAAGGAGTATCAGTCATTTTCTCTCATCTGTAACCACTGATCTTTGGACTTGGAGGTTTCTGATCTGTCTTCACTCTTCTCAATGAAAATAAGCACCCATTCCAGTATCAAGGCAGAGTGTTTCAATTTGAAATCATTTCAACAATTGCAGCTTTGCACATCGCTGGCGGCACTATCAAGGTGTTTTAAGGACTCGTCAAATATCTATCACCTGTGGTGTCCATGAGGAATCTACTGACTTTTTTGGCTTCAGGGGTATGGTTGTCCAGGTCACTCAATAACTGGAAGTGCTGTTGCTGCAGCAGAAGTTGTCAGAGTTGATGCACAACTCAAATGCTAGAAATTCTACTTTTCGAGTCTAGTGCTCTAAGTCCTAAATCACTGGAGTCAAGTGTGGTACTTGATGTTCAGAATATTCCCTGCGGTTATAGGCATGCTATATTAGTCACAAAACAAGGAGAGATGTTCAGTTGGGGAGAAGAGACAGGGGATGTTTTGCAGAAATAGAAGTCAATGTACATTATCTTTTTTTTTGGTCATAACTGTTAGCATTAGGACGACGTATCGATCTGTTCAATTTTAAAGTTTATCTGTTTGATCCATAGATATGCTATATTATTATTGAATCATTAAGATATTAATTTATCGGTTATTGATTGATACATGTCTATGCGAATACATTTAATCCACGTATACATGTTTGTATACATATAACTCACAACGTGCACGGGCCACCTCTTCCTAATGTAGATTTAATGTGAAATGACTAAAAAAAGTGTGAATAAAAAGAACATAAAACATTAAAATATGTTTTTTGTGTCTATTGTTTTTTCTTTTTTGAATTGTACAATTAAAAAAATAAAAAAATCATCGTATTAAAGCAAAAATGAATTTAGATCATTCAATATTTTTTCTTGTACGCGTTTGTGAGTTGAAATTATAAAGACTTGGTTTAATAAAGAAAGAATTGTTATAAATTAAGATGTTAGGGCTTTTAAATAGTTCAAATAAGAAAATATTTAAGAAATAAAATGTAAGTTAATTTTAAAATAATAAATATTGGGCATTCTAAATTCTTAAAATTACATGTTTAATCTTAATTTTGTTTAAAACTTTAGAACAGTTATTGATTTTTGTGATTTAATTTATAAGGACAATTTGTCGAAATATATTTCCTTTTACCATAATAATTAGGATTCTTTAATTCTAAAATATTATAATATAATGAATTAATGGATATAATAATTTGGGGAAATAGGTAAAAGGATAAAATTTAGTCTTTCAATGAAAGAAAAAAAGTTCAAACAATATTATTAAGGATCCAAGAAGAGGACTTCTAACTGTTGTTAGTATCTAACAATTACTAATATGCATAAAATTTGAATTTTATTAATGCTAATAGTTGTTCCTGCCATACAAATTTCAACATAGAGTAATAAGGAGTGGACGATGGAGACTTGTTGATTGAAGAAATAGTTAGGCTTTAATACATATTTGGTATTTTGACCTAAGCAGGAGTTTCTATTTTTTGTGCACTTTTTTTGCTTTTTCCACCCTACATATATGCTGGGGTTTATATATAATTGCAATTGTATTATTAATAATTATTTGAGAAAAATAATGAAAAGATGATTTTATCTAAAACATAGCCTTTTAATGAAGGGTAAAATGTTCAAATAACATTTCTAAGGATTTTCACACTTTTAATATAGTATAGATAGATATAGATAGATTAAGTAATAACAAAAAGTCTTATTTTATATAACTACTAATTTAGTATTTTTCTTTATTTAATGAGAAATTTTTAAAAGGGGCAAAGATTTAAAATATAACAAGGCAAAAATAATTATAATTTGTTAATGAGGAAATACATAAACCCCCTCCTTACCGAACTTGACAGTAAAATTTATTTTAGCACTTTAACTATACGGGCGTTAAAATATCCCCCTTAACAATTTTCAAGTAAAAATTGTTAAGGGGGATATTTAAACGTCTGTATGGTTAAAGTATTAAAGTAAGTTTTGCTGCCAAGTTTGGAGGGAAGAGGGATATTTTATGTATTTTCTCTTTGTTAATTACAATTCATAGCTACATATCACAGGGATGAGAGAGGCAAACAAGAAAGAAGGAGGCAGAGAAAGGATCATAACAAATTATATTTGTGTGTGTGTGTATATATATATATATTTATATATAATGACCTAAAATACCTATCAACTATTTGATTCATACAACATTATCATTTATCCACCTTTCGGCCTCCAAATATTCCTTACGTCAATCTTTTGGCTTAAACATATCCTTGATATCAACCTATTGGCTCACAGTTGCCCTTATTTTTAACATTCCCCCTAAAGTAAAATTATTAAATATTTATTCATTATATTGTCTAATTTGATTGGTCCAATTTAAACTCTTCTCCAATAAATGATAAAAATCATTATGATTCATATTTTGACCTGATAAGCTTGAAAACAGTATTCAAAAATTTATTAATTTTATAATATCTCCCCATTAGCCTATATTTAATCAATCCTCCATTTATTAATGTGACTCATGATTGGGGTAATGCATTCTCGCCCTATTCATCTAAAAAATTACTAATTTTTATTAATAAAAAAATCCATCAATTATCCAATTTGTCTTATTCATTCCCTCTTTTTATTCTTTCTTTAATCTCTTATTCTTAGACTCAAAGTTGAAATAAACTTTTTTTTATTTATATTCTCTTAATTTATATGATTATCATGGTGGAGCAGGGATGGGAATATGAATCATTTTTTGTATTTTGAATTTCGAATACACGCAAAAGGAAAATGTTATATATGTATATAGTTGTTTAATTAAATCATTTTCTACTAAATTAATTATTTCTATATGAATAGCATCATTATTTCCTCATTTTTTCTTGTGTGTTTAAGTTGAAGAAAATTAAAATGATGGGTAAGATCCAAAAAGAAAAAAAAGTGGAAGAGAGAGGAGATGAAATTTGGGGAATGAGTGTAGAAAGTAGAGGACTAACCTCTTTTTAATTATTATTTTAATTTTAAATATATTATAGAACCTAAAATCAGGCTAATCATATGAGACTATATATTAAGTTATTTCAAATTATTTTAGCGAAAAAGGCCTAAAATACACTTAAATAACGAGATTTGGTACAAATTATCCTCTATCCACCTTATGAGTGTGAGTTGTTAGAGAATAAGGGTATTTTTGAGTCAAAATGTTGACATTAGGGGTATTTTTAAGCCAAAAAATTGATGTTAGGGACATTTAGGGATTGAAAGGTGGATGTGGGGTAGTTTTATACCAATTGAAATAGTTATGGGACATTTTGAGTGTAACACTCTGTAAATTATTGAAAAGCCCCTAAAATATATTGCATGCATAATGCATTTTCCAAAGCTTCATGGGAAATTCGAGACCGAATTTGCGATCAACGCGGAAAATCGTGTGAGAAAATGATCTCGACCCGATATAAAAGCAACTGATCAAAAAATAATTTTCGCTAATTAATGCGAAACCAGTGTCGATCCGCGCCCCTGACACAATGCAGAGGGGGCATGGAGACACACTTAAGCTTTTCTAAATTTTCGACGGGAATAGGAATTTCAGAAAAATTCGTGAAATACACTGGTCTGTGCCTTGGCGCGTCGTAGGCCAGTGTACAAATTTTAAATTTTTTTTTTAATTCGGGAAGGGCCTTTTGGTCATTCTCCATCCTATCCTAAGTCCTAAATATATTTCTAAAGCCGTTTATTATCGATTGAAGGTTTCTAAATCCACTTTTCTTAAGTTTCTATGCAAGAATTCTTTGAGAGGAGAGATAGAAAGCTCTGAGGATTGAGGGTTTAAGTTCAAGTTCTTGAAAAAGAGTTGGTATTTCGTCATTCTAGGTATGTGTTGACATCCAATTTTTACCCTCCACGGTATCAAATTAGTCATCGAGCTTTATTTTTATTTTTAACGATTTTTGAACCATTATTTAAAAAAAAGGATTTAATACGGGCGCGTGCACCCACGCGCCCCCAAAATCTCCTTCTTCTTCTTCACAGATCCTCTCCATTTTCCCCCTGACTCCTCAACGTTCATAACCCTCACCCATCTTCTTATTCTTCATTTTTCCCTTTTCCTCAGACCAATTTCCCTTTCCCAACCTTCTTCATTTATTCCCACTCCATTTCCCCATTCCCCTTTCCCCATCTCTCCTTCGTTTCTCCTTTTCCCCAAACCAGACGCTCCCCCAAATCCCAAAAACCTGACTAAATTTCCCAACGTTCACTCGACAACCCTTTTTCCCCATGACCTCGTTTCCCCATTTCGAACCCTAATTTCTACCTATATAGTTCCCCTTTCTCCCCCATCGAAGAGCAGCCGCTCTTAATTGGGAAAACCTTATGAACTTGAAGGAATTTTCAAAATTGTTCCTCAAAAAAAGAACTCGAAAAGTTCTAGTTATCAGTCGTCACTCACCCGAACACACTTAAGCATTTTAAGGTTGGTTAACCTCGAAGATCCTTGAAGCCGGAATCTCTAATTTTAAAAGTTTAGAGCTCCAGGGGAGTTCCTGTTCTAGAGGTGTTGTGGTTCACTATCAGGCTCGTCGTTCCATTTCGCTGCTCGCCGAAAGCTGGTCGTTCGAGTGACTCTGGGTAAAGCCATGGTTCAGCTAGGTTCACTCTCGTCTCTCCTCAATAGCTGTTTAATCTACCCTTAATATGACTTGTTTTGTTAATATTTGAAGTTTTAACATGTTAAGAGCTTACTTTGGGTA
>JAABOM020103756.1:0-25724 GCA_011800125.2 Solanum clarkiae
GTACGGTGACATTTGAATGCTGGAATGGTAATTGTTATTATATGTAAATTCAATCAATGATAAGTTCTCATCCCTGAAACCTTGGAAATCCATCACGCAGGCCCGTAAATATCTTCTAACGTCTGGATAGTATGCTCGGCTTGACCATCGGACTGGGGATGGAATGTTGTGCTAAGACTTACCTGCGTCCCCAAACTTGCCTGAAATGACTGGCAAAAATTTTCCATAATCTGGGCGCCTCTATCGGAGATAATAGATACAGGAACACCTTGAAGGCGTACAATCTACTTAATATACAATCTGGTCCTCAGCCAAGTAGGTAGTCCGAACTAGAAGAAAATGAGCTGATTTTGTTAACCTATCAACAATAAGCCAGATAGAGTCATACCTTCGTGGAGTGTGAGCCAAGCCTGTAATAAAGTCCATATTAATAATCTCCCACTTCCACGTCGGTATCTCCATTCCCTGCAATAACTCTCCAGGCATCTGATGTTCTATCTTCACCTGCTGACAGTTCGGGCATTGGGCAACAAACTCTGCTATCTCACGCTTCATGCCATCCCACCAATACAAGCACCTGAGGTCATGATACATCTTTGTCGACCCAGGGTGAATAGAATAACGGGCATGGTGTGCTTCGCCCATAACCTGTTGCCGCAAGCCTGTAACATCCGGTACACATAACCTGCCTTTGAACAATAAGATCTCATCAGGAGAAAGCTCAAATAGGGTCTGCTCCTTCTCTAGGGCTATGTCCCTGTATCGAACTAGGATAGGATCCTCATATTGCCTCTGCTTATTTTTTGCTACAATAGAAGATTCGGCTATGCCTCGAACAGAAACTCCTGCGTTACCCGAATCTGCCAATCGAACTCCCAGATTGGCTAACTGCTGAATATCCCGAATTATCTCCTTCTTCTCTAAGGGTGAGTCAGCTAAACTTCCCATGGACTTGCGACTGAGTGCATTTGCTACGACATTGGCTTTCCCCGGATGGTAGAGAATATCAATACCATAGTCCTTCAGCAATTCTAACCACTGCCGCTGCCGCAAGTTCAGCTCTTTTTGCTTAAATATGTACTGGAGACTTTTGTGATCTGTAAAAATCTCAACATGAACACCGTAAAAATAATGGCTCCAAATTTTTAAAGCATGGATTACCGCTGCTAACTCCAAATCATGGGTAGGGTAATTCTGCTCGTGCTTCTTAAGCTGCCGGAAAGCATAGGCTATTACTTTTCCGTGCTGCATTAAGACACACCCCTAACCCACACGGGAAGCATCACAATAAACAATGTATCCGTCTGGACCTTCAGGCAAGGTCAGAACTGGAGCTGTAGTCAATTTTTCCTTCAATATCTGAAAGTTGTGCTCACAGGCATTGGACCACTGGAACTTCGCCCCTTTATGCGTTAGCTTAGTCAAAGGCGCTGCAATTGAAGCAAATTTCTCTACAAATTTCCTATAATAACTAGCTAGCCCCAGAAAGCTACGTACCTCTGTCAATGTTGTGGGCCTAGGCCAACTCTTTACGGTCTCAATTTTCTGGGAATCCACCTGGACGCCTTCCGCTCCTATAGCTTGGCCCAAGAATGTCACGGAAGAAAGCCAAAACTCGCACTTCAAGAATTTTGCATATAACTTTTGGTGAAGAAAAGTGCCAAGGACGGTTCTCAGGTGATCTGCATGATCCTCCTCAGATCGAGAATATACTAGGATGTCGTTAATGAACAAAATCACGAACACATCCAAGAATGGTTTACACACTCAATTCATAAGGTCCATAAATACCGCTGGAGCATTTGTTAGCCCGAAGAACATAACTCTAAATTCATAATGTCCATAGCGAGTTCTGAATGATGTTTTAGGAATATCTTCTTCCCGCACCCGCACTTGGTGATACCCTGATCACAGGTCTACCTTTGAGAAATACCTAGCTCCCTGCAACTGGTCAAACAGATCATCAATCCTGGGGAGGGATATTTATTCTTAACAGTTACCTTGTTCAGCTGTCGGTAGTCAATACACATCCGTAGTGACCCATCCTTCTTCCTCACGAATAGTACCAGAGCCCTCACGGAGAGGTGCTAGGCTGAATAAAGCCTTTCTCTAACAAATCTCTGAGCTGCTCCTTCAATTCCTTTAACTCGTCTGGCACCATTCTTTATGGAGGGATCGAGATAGGCTGAGTGCCGGGCAATAGATCTATCGAAAACTCCACTTCTCGCTCTGGAGGAAGACTGGGAAGTTCATCCGAAAATACATCCGAAAATTCACTAACCACGGGAACAGACTAGAGAGCCAGAGGCTCGGCATTCACATCATGCACCCGAACCAGTTGATAAAGACACCCTTTTCTGATCATCCTGCTGGCCTTGAGGGATGAAATAAATTTACCCCTCGGAGTTGCAATATTACCCGACCACTCCAAAATTGGTTCTCCTGGAAACTGAAATTGAACTAACTTCTTTCGACAATCAACCTTAGTGTAGCAAGAAGCTAGCCAATCCATGCCCATAATTACATGAATCTGTCATATCTAGCTCTATCAAATCAGCTTAAGTATAGCGATCAAGAACAGATACCGGGCTGTTTCTACAAACTCTGTTAACTATAATAGATTCATCGATGTCACAACCTCACAAGGCTCTATTGGTTCAGACTCTATATCAATTGCGCATGCAACCAACGGGGAAATGTATGACAAAGTGGAACCAAGGTCAATCAACACATACATAGCTCGAGAACAAACAAATAATGTACATGTGATAACATTAGGAGATGCCTCCTGGTCCTGTTAGCTAGCTAGGGAATAAATGGGGTTAATAGGACCGCTGAAACCTGTAACTCCACCGCGACCTCTGCCGCGACCTGCTGCCGCTGGGGTACGTCGCCCCGTAGGGCTCACAACCACTGAAGCAAAAGAAGAAGCTCCGACTGCTCCAGAAGTCTGGGTGGACCCTTCTACACCAACTCTATTAGGACAATCCCGCATCAGGTGGCCCTGACAGCCACAAATAAAACAGGCACCTGTAGAGCGGAAACACTCCCTTGGGTGCCATTTCCCGCAATGAGGACACAGGGGTATAGTAAATCTCTGCTGGCTGCTGGAACCCTGTCCTGCTCCTGACTGACTAGTAATAGCTGGTCTCCTACCGGTGGTCTGCAAAGGTGTGCTTTGCACTGGTCGAGGAGGAGGCCCACTCTGCTGTGGCTAAGACTGCCTGCCCCGGAAATCTGCTGCTGAACCGATGACCTAGCCCTCTTTGGCAGCCCCCTATCATCTGTCCTGTCCGCCTGGCATCCTCGACGACGATCCTCCATCCCCTGGGCATGGGCCTGAATACGGGCAATATCCATCCCCGATTAGGCGACCAGTACCAGACAACTATCCACATAATATGAATCCAGCCCCACAATATAGCGATGGATATGATCTGTCATGCTGGAAACATATGCAGGTGCATATCGGGCCAAAGAGTCGAATTCTAGACTATATTCCCGAACCGATCGGCCCCGCTGTCTCAACAACAGAAACCTGTCCTCCCTGGCGCCCCTAATTTCTAGAGGTAAAAAGTGAACCAGGAACACCTCAGTGAACTCTCCCCAAATAGTAGGTCGGGCATCCGCACCTCGGGATAAAAGCCACAACTCGTACCAATTTGCCGCAACATCATGCAACCAATAGGATGCCAACTCTACAGATTCCACTTCGGAGGCCCCAATCACCCTCAATGTCTGCTGCATCTGTCTCACGAACTCCTGAGGATCTTCTGAAGGATTGGACATAAAGAATTCTGGTGGTCCACAAGCCAAGAAATCACGGGATCGGGAACTATCTCGATGGGCTGCTTGACCACTTCCAGCCTCCTGTCAATGGGCCTGACGTGCCACAATCTGAGTCAACAACTGCACTGCCTCCCGCAGCTCCCCAATTTCTGTGCCTGGCTGGGGAATCGGAGGTTCTGACGCCTGACCCTCTGGAGCTGGTGGGGTGACCGAACCCACTGTCGGGAAAATAATCTCTGGCTCCGGCTGATCACGAGCCCGGGTAGTTCCCAGACCATGTCGGGCCCCACCTATTGTTGCAGGTCTTCCCCTACGGCCGACTGGTTTCTTCCTCGGCGACATATCTAAAATTCAAATAATTTCTGTCAGGGAGGGAATCATCCTATTAACATCACTCTAACGCACGATCTAAGATCAAAAGGAAGAGTAACATCCTAAATGTCCTATAGCCTCCTGTTTATAGATGTGGTGCACGACACACCGATAAACAAGACTCTATTAGACACGGTCTGTAGACACTCCGAGGACTAACTGCTCTGATACCACTTCTGTCACAACCCAACCCAGGGACCGTGATTAGTGCCGATTGGGCACCCAGACAAAACTAAACCGGATTACCAACTATAATAGCTAAGGAATCTATCGAAATTTCAGCAGAGTTTCCTCTGTTTTACTGACTAACCAAACGTGCAAACAGCAACCCCAGCATACAACAAACATCTAATACACATATATATATATATGAGCTGACAAGGTCACCGCTGTGGTAGAACCGCCCAACAAAGGTCTCACACATACGTAGTCATACCATATGTAATTCCCACACCCACATGTATCCATAGAGCTCTACACATACGAACTGAATCATAGGATGGGACAGGGCCCCGTCATACCCTCGAATATACCTAAATGCAAAATACAGAAAATATGTATACATGCATATACCAAAAATCTGCTCCTGAGGCAAAGGGAGCACTCCAACGATAGACAGAGATCCTAAGAAGGTGGCTCTCTAACATGTACGTCAGTACCTGTGGGCATGAAACGCAGCCTCCCAAGGAAGGGGGTCAGTACGAAATACGTACCGAATATGTAAAGCGGAAAGTACGAAATATAAATGAGAGTAATAATCCAAATAAAAATATATGAGTCAAGCCTGCATGCAAATATAAAAATAATTCTTTATTTAAAATATCAAAGTAATACATATCAGACGGGAACAATGGCGACCTCCAACTCGCGCCATACGACAGTATAACACCAGAAATTTCAAATCCTCAAAATCTCCAGCACAAGTCCCAACTGTAGCATAAGTGAGACGAGGCAAACAACGGCCTAGCACTCACATCATAGGATAGGTGAGCCGAGGCGAACAGCAGCCAAGCACTCACGTATCATAATGTGTAGAGGTTATCATGCGCGATAAGTGAGCCAAGGGGAAGGGGCCAAGCACTCACGTGAGCTAAGGCGAAGGGGTCCAGCATCCCCACATCATGATGCCAACATATCCCAAGCCTAGCTCCTTATGTCTCCTAACTAAGCAAAATCGGCCCATGGGCAAACCGACCCGCCGTATCCAACCTACTTCGAAACAAATATACATATATATATATATAGTTATACATACGCACGATAATAACCAGCCTGAGAACCGTGGAGTGAGACCATACTGGCACGAATAGAGTAGTGAGAATCACATGCATAAAAAAAAACCAGTTCCATAAGCTTAGTAATATGCGAAATATTCATTGTTGAAATAAAAAAGTTATTCATTTATGAATTTTGTCAAAGTTGCTCAAATTTACACATAAAGGTGATTTCAATGGAACTTACTTTATCCCCATCATGCGCATTACTAGAATAGGCTTCAAAACAATTTTAAAGAGATTTAGAATTTCTATCGTAAGTTGTACACGTTAGTAATTTCGAAATAATTTGAACCCATAGTTTTCCAAAATATTTAACTTTCTGTCAAACGAACACCATTCATGGATTTTAAAGACTCAAAAGTTAAGGATGAAGTTAATTTAGCATAAGAGTGGCAAGGAATGAGCAATAGATCCCATTTAGGCTTTTCGTCGAAAGTTACGGGTATTTGCGCCCGCCAATAAAATACATTCTTTCAACATTTTAAACCATTTCACATTTCTACAACTTACGGGCTCTACATACTCAAGATTCAAAATATAAATACATTTTTATAAAAGTACCAAGGAGCGAACATAGGATATATTTGGACCCAAATTGTGGAGGAAAAGGAATTTTTCAAACGTATGATGTTGACTAAGCTTAACTAATTCATGCCAAGAGATAGGAGTCTTTACATACATCAATTTCTTTCTCCAACTAATTTCAACACAAGTCCAATCCAATTTATACATTCGAATTTCCAACGTCTACACAAATTATTATAACGCCAACGATTAACAGCCATATCGGGTCTTAAATCCTAACTTTTTGTTCCAAATTTTATAAAAGTTTTGGCAGCATCTCCCCTTACAATACGCCGCCCCGATAGTTCAACTCGGCTCAAGTAATCAATCAACAACAACAACAACAACCTAAAAAATCAATAAACCCTCTCCAATGCCATCACAACATCAACAACACCACAAAATGCTATTATGGCGTAACTTAGTAAAACAAGGCAGCATACCTATAGGTACACATTTACCATATTCAAGCCTTCCTATATACTCCAAGAACTATAATACATCACTCTGACGCCCAACGCAAACCCCCAATGTTAAAACATAACATTACACTTTCAATAGGGCTCCAATTCAAGATAACCCTCATGTAAACATTCATATAGTTTCCCAACACTTCTTTTACCCCACAAGGACTATTTTTATGACAAATAAACATAAACACATGACTATAAATTAATATATCTTCATATGCAAGCTTGTCCCCAGTTTCAAACCTCAAATTCCAAATTCATAATTCAAACTAACAACCAACCCTCTTTTCATGTTTTACCTTCAATTTAACAGACCCCTAACACATCCACAATCTTTAATTTACATAAATGAAGCTAGAAGTTAACATACCTTTCAACCCCCTTACTAGACCGAAGTCTTCATAGCCATCAAACCAAGTGCTTCCTTAACCAACTAACGCCTCCACGCCACTTAGGGGACCCAATATACCATGCTTGAAGTGTAAAATAATCGAAAGATCAAAAAAATGAAATTTTCCTCTGTTGTTGTAGCAACCCGAGAGGGTTGCTTATGGTTTTCTTGGTTTTGCTCACTTTTTTTTCTAAGTATGGGAACTCTTCTGGTACAAGAGAGGCATACCTATATATAGAGAAAAAATCTTCCACTTGAACCACTCAAAAAGAGCCACAACACATGACCCCACTAAAAATTTTATATCTTAAAGACAACACTTTAGAAGAAATTTACATTTGGTCCCAAAATTTTTCCAAATTGAACCAATTAAGGACTTACAGGTTCTAACAATTTGTATCTCATTCATCATTGGTTTTATGGCATATTTGATACTATATCTCTTGTTATATATCTCCTTCTATATTATGTGCCCTTGTCATCTAACATTGAATGCAGGTTTGGTAAGTCATATGCATTGCATACCTGCATACTTAGTATATTCAACGTACTAATGCATACTTTTGCCTACCTGATCTAACCATGTAGGGGCTGAGGACTCCATTCATCCACAGTATGCGTCTAGCTTGGATCATGAGATTTGGTTGTTGTGGTTAGTCCTATCTTCCAGGGACAAACCACCTTTCTTCTACCTATGGTGCTTTATACATGTTACTTAATTTGAGGCTCCACATGGTCTGTATAGCCTCACACGGACCATGAGGGCTTCCATGGAGCATCACCTTGGTCCAAAACTTTTCAATACTAGATTTACAAGATTTAATGAGGTCGAACAATGGCTGAGTTCTTACATTAAAATAGGAAAAAGACTTTGGCATAGGTCATGGTCTCTGGTGCGACTCGTGAGACTCTACAAAGATCAGGAACTGGTCCATGGTCTTGCACTTGAGCTTAAAATGTGTGCCCCCCTTCATGAATGGTCATCATAGGTTGTAGTGAGGGTTCATGGTAGATGAAAATGGTCTATGACCCTTGCCTTAGGAATTCTCTTCACAGCCCAATGCCATCTCACCCCAAGAGCCTTTTCACAGTTCGTGGTACGCACACGGCCCGTGGAGGGTCACATTGACTTTTTCTTGCATATTTTCTCTAATTTTTATGGTAATTGCCTGAAATCACCTCAACTTCATGAGCTTGTACATGACTATATAGGTTTCCACGATCCATGAAAGGCACTGTGGAACTTGCCTTAGTTTCCTGTCATGACTCAAGCCTAGGGCCTAGACGTGAGATGACGTATAGCAAACTCGAAGGGATCCCAAGCAAGCCTCTTGACATATCGTTACACATCCTTGGTTGCAAGAGTAATAAAATACAATAAGAGTATGCAAATAGGGATAAACGGGGCTAAGGGACAACTTTCGTATCATAAACATCAAGAGCCAAGAGAGAGAGTCAAAGCTCATGGCATTATACATAACATGTCCAACAACACTTCTAACCACAGAACTTAGCAGGGGCCAAGAAAAGCAACCGGGCTCACCCTCATAGTCAAAGTATATAGTAAAGGAAGAGATTCGTAATACATAACATAAGAACATAAACATTGTCCCCAGAATGAAGGACTCACCAACTAGCTTGAGAGAAATCGTACTAGCCACGTGGAGGAGGATAATTAACTGGGGCTCTGGTTCCTATGGTAACATCAAGTAGGCATAGAGTATTCATTAGTACATTTGAAAGCACTAAGTATGTAATATGCAACACAATAAGATATAGGCATCATAATTAAAATGCATAAATATAGGCAATAGATAGCATAATAACAACATGACATGTATGATCAATACTTAAGTAAAACATGCTTACATATAATATAATACATGTGTAAGAAGAGACCATAGTTATAAAACCCATAGGTTACCAAGGCACAAACCCCTTTGGTTGGTTGGTGGATCGTTGCAGCCCACCACCAATGGTAATTAAGGAACTAACCCCCCAACCCGGTTACCAAGGTACGAACCCCTTGATTGGTTGGTGGATAGTCACACCCTACCACCACTAGTGATTGAGGTACTGACCCCTCAACCCAGTTATCAAGGCAAAACCCATTGATTAGTATCAAGATACAATCCCCTCAACATGGTTACCCAAGCTCTTAACCCACCGAGTAAGGCATGGTCCGAGTAAGGCATGGTCACTTTCCAATAATATATAGGAGAATATCATACACATGTATTCCTTTCATCATCATAAAGTCATTCAATTCATAAGACGTGCATTGGACCTTCAATTCCTTAAAATATATTAAACAAACATTTTAGCAAAAACTTGGCGGGTGTGTAGTGCTAGTGTAAAACCATGCAATTCAAGAGTGGAATCATGCTAGAAAATTCAATTTTAAACCATAAATAGATACTTAGTAAACCTCTCAAGCAATATACATTAAAATACTTCATCAAATCTCACAATAGATCTTAGATTCATAGCTCAAAACATGCTAAAACAATCATAATTTTATGAAACCCCAACATAGTGTGCGGTGAAATTCATACTAAGTAAGATCCATGAGTATATCAAATTTAAATCATGCAATTTTAGGTAAAAGAAATCTTGGGCATCATGAGTGAAAGGAACCCATAAAAGAAACCCGCATACCTTGACTTTGTAGAATAACTTGATGAAGATTGGAGATGGAGACTTAAAGGTTGAATGAGAACCTTAAGATCCAGATGAGTTTTGGCACTTAAAATTTGGAGGTGAAATATTGTCTAAGTGTTTGAGAAAGTATTTGGGAATGTCTTGAATGATATGAAGGTGAAATATAGCTAAGTATAGGTATTTTAACACATGGGAACACTTAGGCCAAAGACCTAAAAGTCTTGGTCCGAGATAGAAAAATAGCGCACAAAAATATACACATTGGAAATCACATTTTTGCGTTTTTCACATTTTGCTATGGTTGCTCTTAAGTCGGGATTAGACCCATTTGCCACTCAATTTGACCCCCTGATCAAGAATATGAAGTCAAATTTTCGATATCACATGGATTTTGAGAAATATGAAAATTACGATTTCAGAAACTTTTGAGGCACATTTTCGGGCATTTTTTGGGGTCCTTTCAATTCCATTATTTCATTCACCTCCTAGCACGCTCAAGTGTGAGGCCACAGTGGGCCTCATGGACCATTTTGTGCTTCATGTGTCGTGAGGGCTCCCGTGGTTCCTCACTTCACCTTCTCCTTTCTCAATTGTGTGTCACGCCTAGTGAAAGGCACCTCTCACCGTCCGTGGGATGCTACATGGGCCATGGTTGTGCCCGTATGGTTACACTTGGGTTTTTTTCCTCCTTTTCTTGCATTTTGATTGAATCTCCATGCCTTGTCCATTTTCCTACAAATTAACATAAAGCAAAACATCAAACCAACAAAATCGCTTGAGAACCCACAAAAATTCTATATTCAGAGCATTATAAAAGTCGCATTTTCACGATTCGTCATAGATTACTTTCTACAGACTGTTTTTTGAACTAACAATCCTTTTCGATGTGACCCTTCTTCCCATAATTGTAACACTTCTTTTCTAATCTTTTGTCATTTTCGTGATTCTTCAAAGCTCTTCTTGAATAAAATTTTCATCTACATGAAAATTATTCTTCTTAGACTCACCATTACCATGATCCTTAATGTTCTTACTTTTGTTGGTATAGAGTGCTTATTCCTCATTCTTCACTGAGAGTCGTGTCATTTGCTTTACCATTGTTTCTTGGCTAGCAAGCAAATATTCAAACTCAACAAGTGATAGCTGATTTGGCCATCCCTATACAGCAGCAACAAAACCTCTGTATAGGTCTCAGACCATGGATAATAATTATGTTTACCCTGGTTTCCCCAATTGGCGCCATTGAATTCAAATTTGAAATCTCATGGCATATCCTCTAGACTCTATAGAACTACTAGGCAATTGTCATATTACGTTGCTCTATTGATAAAAATTTGTTCTCCAAATGCTGCAACCTTGCATCATTTTTCTTTGAGAAAAGTGCAACAAATACGTCTCATGCTTCTTTTGGAATTTTAGCATCACAAACATACTCCAGCACATGTTCATCACTTATTGTTTTGAGCACACACATTACTTTGCCTGCTTTGATCTTCCACTTCCATGATATTGTATTTGCATCCTCTTTCACTGGTTGTGTAATATCACTTCCATTGACAACTTTCCAAATATCTTGGCCTTGCATATAAGATATTATACATGTTGCCCATGTATTATAATTTTGATTATTTAGCTTTTTGACTATACTTGAAAACCATTCATTGTGCTAGATCTGATACCAAATGTAGAACTCTATACACATGAAGCTTATAATGGAGAAGAACAAATAATAGGAAAGAAAAAAACAGAGAAGAGAAAATTGTAAAAACGGTTGCAAAGAAGAGGAGTTGGATACTTTATTTCATACGTTATTTAGCCTTTTAAAGGTTTACAAGAATAATATTCCAACTAAACTACTAGAATAGTTCCAATAAACCACTTCCTCTAAACTTTAGGAAACGAATTATGCACACTCTAGGAAACAAACTTTGCACTACTACAACAAATATATGAATTAAATAAATAACAAGTAACAAGTAGTAGCTAGAAAATAGGTATTGCAAGACTTTGTCAAACTAGAGAAGCTGATGTTGTACGACTTGACTAGTATTTGCTCTTTTTATTAATTTATTTATTGCTAGTAAACTTTTTTATTTAAAGTTGTGATTTCTATTTAAGTGCAATTTTTAAGGTTTTTTATCGTGTTGTTCTAGTCATATAGTAAGTTTTCTTTAATTTGATGTTTTGATATGAATCTTTTATCCTTGTCATGTACTTATATGCAATTAACAAATCGAACTTCTAATATTATTTTATTATTAGACACACACATATATAAAATCAACACTAATTATATTTTTTTCAATTAACCATTTTACGCAAATACTTAAACAAACAAAAATTAAAGAAAATTAAAAATCTTTTTCATATCATATCATATATAACTAAAAGTGGCAAGAATGTTAGGCAAAAGTTGGATTACCATTTTACTCCTATACTAAACCATAATCAAATTAATTAAATAAATTACTAATTTATTATATATTCTTAATTACTCTTAATTTAAAAGTTGTAAAGTTTAAAATATTAATTATATTTAATAATTTAACAACACAGTCTCCTTACCCTAAATTAAAATTGTAAAAATAAATCTAATTAGTAAATAATAAAGCTTAATTGTCACGATCCAAGCCTAGGGCCTAGACATGACACGACGAATGGGAAACCCAAAGGGACCCCAAAAAGCCTCTTACCATATCATATACACATCCTTGGTTGCCGAAGACAAATAAGATAACAACAAGTGATAAGAGATCATATCGAAAGTGGGACTAGATAGGCATTCCGTAATAACATAAGCATAAAAGAATCAACCTCATTACATGAGATTTACATCCAACAACATCTCTACTAAAAGATACAGCGGAGGCCAAGACATCTCCTGGGCTCAGCCTCACAGCTAAGTATCCAAAATATATATAAAGTCTTAACATATGCAACAAAGAAGATAGATATTGTCTCCGAATATGAGTACTCAACAAAAGCTAACTTCAGTGGTCCGCCTTGCCACGTGGAGGAGGAGGATCAATAGGAGCTCCGGCCCCTACACAATGATATCATGTAGGCTTAGAGTATGCGTTAGTACTTGGAATATACTAAGCATGCAGGATACAATGTAACAAGAATCATAAGCATAATAATCAAGATGCACAATCATAATCGATAGACATGAGCTCAATATGACATGTATAGTCAATTCTTAGGTGTAAACAAGCTTGAGAATAATCATACTTGCATAACATGTTCTGTATAATAACATTTCATGAATAGCTCATCCAAATACCTTGTACTAGGGGGTAAGAGATTGTCACGATCTGGACCAATTGTCTAGGAGTGACACGCGAATGGGAACCCAAGATTCCCTAAACAAGCCTCATAGTACCAAAATTCGCGTCATCGTTTCGAAATCATATTCAAAAGTAAACACATAGCTCTAAGGGATGGGAAAGTAGGACTCACGCTATGAGGATATCGTAGGAAAAGGGATTAACATGGATTCACATAACACATAGCACATAACTAAAGACTAAGGGGCGGATAAGTGTGACTCACGCTATGGGGGCAATTTGGGACTTAGGATGTTTCACATTTTCATATCAAACATACATATATACAATAATTTCCTATAATCAATCTGTAATAGTCATATCCAAAGAATAACCATAATCGTAAGGTTCCAATACAAAACATTATATAGATCCGATGAAAGTATATAAGATATGCAACAACGCCTCTAGTCATAAGATAGGACGGGGGCCAAGACATGTCCCGGGCTCACCCTCAAGTAAACATAGCATAAGCAACAGTAACTTAAGGTAGAAGAATGGTGGCTTGTCCTTGGACGATAGCACCCACCACAACCAATGTCTCAAAACCCTATCTAGCCATCGAATGGCGGATGAAAGTAAACTCCGGTCCCTACATGGTAAGATCATATATATGTCACGACCCAAGCCTAGGGCCCAGACGTGACCGACCAATGGGGAATCTGAAGGAACGCCAAACAAGCATCATAGCATATCATTACACATCCTTGGTTGTGAAAGGAATAAAAATGACAATAAGAGATAAGTATAAATAAGGGAAAATAGGGCTAAGGGTAAACTTCCATACCATAAACATCAAGAATAAGAGAGTCAAGGCACATAGCATAGATACATAAAATGTCGAACAACACCTCTACTACATAGATAAGAGCGGGGGCCAAGACAAGCAACTGGGCTCACACTCATGGTCAATACATAACCAAAAGAAAGATAGTTTTAAAATGTAGTAAGAGAGCATAAGCAACGTACCCGAAATGGAGGACTCACCAACAAGCTTGAAGGACAATCAAACTAGCCACGTGGAGGAGGAGCATGATCAAGCGGTACACCAGTTCTTACATGGTGACATCATATAGGCATAGAGTATGCGTTAGTATGTTTGAATATACTAAGTATGTAGGATGCAATGCTAGAAAGGGATAGGCAACATAATCAAAATGTATAATTATAAGGAAACGATAGGTAAACACATATATGACATGCACAATCAATGCTTAAGGTAAAACATGCTTGTAAATCATGATCAAGGAATGTAAACTCAATTTGGAATAAATACTCAAACCCTTCTTACCAACCTTCATGAAATGACCCAAGTGGACCCCACTCACCTTATAGTATAACCTTTTTGAAGAGTGTTACCAATACCCCTTCCATATGGCATAGTCTTTCTGATAGGTAGTATCAGACGTCCCCTATTTTACAATATAATCTGTTGGGTAGGAGCCATGGTTCATTCTACCTTATGTCATGTCCTTTTCGATAGAATGTCTACTCCTTACGATATGGTCTTTTTGTGGAAACCATTAGTCTTTCTACCTTGCGGCATGGCCTTTTCAGTAGGGTGCCAATACCTTACAACACGATCTTTACGGTAGGAGGTATTAGTCATTCTACTGTACGGCATGTCCATTTCGGTAGGATGACCATACCTTACGATGTGATCTTTTCTGTAGGAATCATTTCTGCTTCTACCTTACGGTATGACCTTTTCGGTAGGAGTTATAGAACTAGCTCATCAAGAAATTACATTTCAAGCATCAAGGAAGGCCTCCTCCCTTTTCTCAAGTACACAACAACCATGGGAACCCAGCAATCTACTTGCAACACCATAGATACATTTTCATGAAAATAACTCATGTAAACATTCCCATCATCTCATAAAGTCATTCAACTCATAACACATGCATTGGACCTTCAATTCCTCAAGAATCCATAACTGGACATTTTATCAAACATTTAGAGGGTATGTAATGCTAGTGTAAAACTATGCAATTTAAGAGTCAAATGATGCTAGAAAAATTAGTGTAAAGCCATCAATAGATAGTTGGTAACACCCTCAAACAATATACATCAAGACCCTTCATTAATTCTCACAACAGACCTTAGATTTATAGCTCCAAACATAGTAAAACATTCACAATTTCATAAACCCTAACATAGTGTGCAGTGAATTTTATAATGAATAAGACTCATGAATAAATCAACTTTAAATCATGCAATTTTGAGTAAAAGAGCTTGGGTATCATGGGTGAAAGGAACACATGAAAGAAACCCGCATACTTTAGCTTAGAGATGAACTTGATAAAGATTGAAGATGGAGACTTGAAGGTTGAGTGCAATCCTTAAGATCTGGAAAGGGATTTGACACTTGAATTTTGAGAGAAATATAAAACTAAGTGTCTGAGTAAGTATTGAGGAATGTCTTGCATGATATGAAGGTAAAACATGGCTAAGTATAGGTGTTTTCTCATGTGGGAACACTTACGCACAAAACATAAAAATCTTGGACCGAAAATAAAAATTGGCACCAGAATAAAGGCAGTGCGCCTTACGCCAGTGTCACGTAGTAGCCACTAGAAATTGCAACTTTGAAATTCAAAATTTTGAATCATTCACTCTGAAATTGGGGTTAGGCCCTTTTCCCCTAAATTTAACCCCCTGAGCAACAATATGGAGTCAGACCTTCGATATCACGCATGGATTTTGAGATATATGAAAATTACAATTCTGGGTACTTCCGAGGCACATATTCGGGCACTATTTTGGGGTTATTACAATATCTCCCCCTTGGGAACATTCATCCTCGAATGTTAAAGAAATGTATATGAGAATAGTAATCATGAACAAATCAGCCCAAACAAGAATGCAACAATACATTTAAAATGCCATTTTCAAAGCATTAACATAAGCGTAAAAATCATCATGAATTTGTTAACATAAACATGGATGCATGCAAATGATATGGGGGCTGAAACATAAGGCTTGGAATCATGAATGGACTTGAAATGTCATCATAAACTTGAATAGAAATGAAAGAGATACAGGTATTGCATCTCCATGCACACTCTTCGAGAGACACTTTCAACTAGACAAACCTTTCATAGAGCCTTAACGAACACCACATCCTTATCAATCAACTTCTTCTACCCTTCTATCCAATGCCTCCAACGGGACCTTTTCCTAAGTCAACATATCCTCCACAACACCCACAATCTCAAAGAGTTTTATTACACCAGAGTAGTCAACACATCCCTTCAACATAGAAGCATGAAGAACCAAACAAACCATCACCATATCCATAGGCAACTCCTATCCATATGCAACCTTACCAATCTTCCTCTACCCCCTATAAGGACTCACGACCAAAAATCATTTGTCAACCTTAACCACACCTAGTCCCCTTGGTACCATGAACCACCATCTCCCCCTTGGGAGACAACCTCCACTCAACCATCCCTTACTAAGACCTCAAACTCTATCAAGACGAAAATCAAAGCCTTATTTAACTAGACCCCTCTAGCCATAGAAGATTCAGAGCCACCAAAGCCACTACACCACCACTCTCAACCTCACCGAACTTAGTAAATCAGTGAACTCCTCCTACTACCTTCTTGTTATCTTCCATTCACACCTATCATATTCAGCAAAAAACCTCTCACCCCCACGCCTTGCAACACTACCCCCAGATGTTTCACAAGATCTAATTAAATCAATGCACCACCACTAGAGACCACTACAAACATGTCATGGTAGGGTTTTTAGACCCTATTCATGAAACCCATAAACATAGCCGGTGCATAAGAAAATCAAACAACTCTACTAATACCCAAAAATTCACTCCTAGCCCAAAAGCACACCTAGGGACATCACCTACCCTCATCCTCACTTGGGACAAAACCCAAACCACAATTCAACCTTAAAGAAGTCACTAGCCCATTGTAGTCGACATAATCAATTGTCTATCCGTAGCCATCATATTACAACCTTACGGGCCTATACTCATCGAAAGCATGATATGTATATAGCCAAACCACCTCATGAGCTCCAATCCATCAACCAAATTCAACCAAGATCACAAGACAACACTTTATATAATAAGAACATGGAGCAACCCTTATAAGTCTTTCTAGCACCAATAGACCCACATAATGAAATCTCACTAGCACAAAGGAATAATGAAAGAAATACCAACTCCCGGAACCATCAAAGCATGTAGAATAAAAATCAAGGAAAATCTCTAACTTATCGGTAGCATTATCGGGCATCTCATCCCTTCCTTGCCTTCTTTGAAGAGTATTGAACCTATTACGTCTTGGAACATCCCCTTGATCAACATAACCATCTTTACCCTTTTTTGGAGTTTCTGGGATTTTGTGGCCCATTTCATCATACCAAAAGCATGCACTTGTGTTCCTCCAACATGTGCCACCATGTTTCCTTCCACATTTTGGGCATCTAGGATGAGTCACCCAATCATCTCCTTGGGACCTTGGGTTTGGCACCCCATTCTTAACAACCCTCTTGCTTGGAGCATTGTTGGATTCTAGACTTTGGGAGCCACTATCCAACCGAGCCCTCCTGGCATCATTACACCTTCGTTTCCTCACCTTCACCCCCTCCATTTTCTCGGCATAAGTCATCAAGCGGGACAAATCCATATCTCTAATCAACATAGTGGATCGGCATTCTTTATTCACTAAGTCAGAGACACCCATCACGAATTATTCATCCCAGCCATTGGGTAGGCAACCAAATGAGGAGCATACTTAGAGAGTTGGTTGAACTTGAGGGCATACTCTCTCACATTCATTGACCCTTGTCTCAAATTCATGAATTTTACCAATTTGGCTTCCCTAAGCTCAAGAGGAAAGAATTGATTAAGAAAGGCTGCCCTGAAATCTTCCTATAGAAACACACTGTTGAATCTCTTCTCCTCCCTCAAATGATTGTACCATGTTTATGTTGCCCTTTTGAGTTGGTAGGCCGCCAACTCTACCTTATCTGCTGATCTAACACCCATGATGGCCAATACCTTGTAAGTATCATAAATAAACTCTTGTGGGTCTTCATCCAACTTTACCCGTAGAACTCCAGTGGACTCATCTTCATGAAGTCTGTCACACGAGAAGCCGGCGTAATAGCATGAGGGGCTTGGGAACCTTAATTGGTTTGATTATCCATAACATGTGCAAGCAAAGTGAGAGCCTCCCGAAGCTCTCCATGAGTCGGTTGTCCTTCGGGAGCGCGGGCTCTTCTTCCTCTTGTGTTAGGCATGATCAACTAGCTTGACAAAGAACAATTGTTAGGGAGGGAAAACTTACTTTAACTCTATAGCACGACTTAGAACATGAAGAAGGTAAACATTTCCTAAAACGCCTCATAGCCTCTTGCTCATAGTTGTGGTTGCACAACACAACCATGAACAAGACTCTAATCGACGCAGTGTGTTGGAATCCAAGGATCTTACAACCCAGTGCTTTGATGCCATCTTTTCACGATCCAAGCCTAGGGCCTATATGTGATCGGCGAATGGACAACCGGAAGGAACCCCGAACAAGCCTCATAGAATATTATTACACATCTTTGGTCACGGAAGCAATAAAAATGACAATAGGAGATAAGTATAAATAAGGGAAAATAGGGCTAAGGGTAAACTTCCATATCATAAACATCAAGAACAAGAGAGTCAAGGCTCCTAGCATAGATACATAACATGTCCAACAACACCTCTACTACATAGATAAGAGCGGGGGCCAAGACAAGCAATTGGGTTCACCCTCATAATCAATACGTAACCAAAAGAAAGATAGTTTTAATACATTTCAAGAGAGAACAAACAATGTCCCCGAAATGGAGGATTCACCAACAAGCATAAAGGACAATCGCACTAGCCACGTGGAGGAGGAGGATGATCAAGCAGTACACCAGATCCCACATGGAGACATCATCTAGGCATAGAGTATTCGTCGGTACATTCGAATGTACTAAGTATGTAGGATGCAATGCTAGCAAGGAATAGGTAACATAATCAAAATGTATAATTATAAGCAAAGGATAGGTAAACACCAATATGACATGCATGATCAGTGCTTAAGGTAAAACATGCTTGTAAATCATGATCAAGGAATGTAACTTAGTATGGAATACATACTCAAACCCTTCTTACCAACCTTAATGGAATGAGCCAAGTGGCCCCTACTGACCTTACAGTATAACCTTTTTGGATAGTGTTATCAATACCCTTTCTGTACAACATAGTCTTTCTGATAGGTAGTATTAGATGTCCCCTACTTTACAATATAATCTTCTAGGTAGGAGTCGTGATTCATTATACCTTATGGCATAGCCTTTTCGATAGAATGTCCACACCTTACGAGATGATCTTTTTGGTGGAAA
Source organism: Solanum clarkiae (assembly GCA_011800125.2). Taxonomy (NCBI): domain Eukaryota; kingdom Viridiplantae; phylum Streptophyta; class Magnoliopsida; order Solanales; family Solanaceae; genus Solanum; species Solanum clarkiae. The sequence continues at coordinate 19,247 of JAABOM020103756.1, forward strand.
CTATTAGTCATTTTATCTTACGGCATGGTCTTTTCGATAGGGTTCCCATACGTTGCGATATAATCTTTTCAGTAGGAGCTATTATTCATTCTACCTTAAGGCATGACCTTTCCGGTAGGATGTACATACCTTACGATATGATCTTTTTGATAGGAACCAATAGTCATTCTACCTTATGGCATGGCACTTTCGGCAGAAATCACAAAACTAGATCATCAAACCATTACATTTCAAGAATCAAGGGAGGGCCTCCTCCCTTTTCTCAAGTACACAACAACCATGGGAACCCAACAATCTACTTGCAATACCATAGATACCTTTTCATGAAAAAAACTCATATAAACATTCTCATCATCATTATAAAGTCATTTAACTTATAAGATATGCATTGGACCTTCAATTCCTCAAGAATCCATAGCCGAACATTTTATCAAACACTTAGAGAGTGTGTAATGCTAGTATAATACCATGCAATTCAAAAGGAAAATCATGATAGAAAAATCTGTGTAAATCCATCAATAGATACTTGGTAACACCCTCAAATAATATACATCAATACCCTTCATTAATTCTCACAACAGACCTTAGATTCATAGCTCCAAACATAGTAAAACATTCACAATTTCATAAACCCCAACATAATATGCTGTGAATTTCATAATGACTAAGACCCATGAATAAGTCAACTTTAAATCATGCAATTTTGTGTAAAAGAGCTAGGGTATCATGGATGAAAAGAACCCATGAAAGAAACCCGCATATCATAGCTTTGGAGATGAACTTGATGAAGATTAAAGATGGACACTTGAAGCTTGAGTGCAATCCTTAAAAGGGTTTTGACACTTGAATTTTGAGAGAAATATAAGAATAAGTGTTTGAGTTTGTATTGGGGAATGTCTTGTATGATATGAAGGCAAAATATGGCTAGGTATAGGTGTTCTCTTGTTTGGAAACACTTTGGCCCAAGTCTTAAAAGTCTTGGATTGAAATTAAAAACTGGCACAAAAATAAAGGCAGTGTGTCTCGCGCCAGTGTCGCGCAGTAGCCACTGGAAATTGCAACATTGAAATTCAAAATTGTGAATCATTCATTCTAAAACCAGGGTTAGACCCTTTTTCCCTTAATTTTGCCCCCCCTGAACAAGAATATGAAGTCGAATTTTTAATATCACGCACGGAGTTTGAGATATATGGAAATTACAATTCCGGGCACTTCCAAGGCACATTTTTGGACACTTTTTTTGGGGTCATTGCAGTAGGCAAAAGTAAGCATCAGTACGTTTGAATGTACTAAGTATGCAGGGCGCAATGCATGTAACTTATCGAAACCTGCATATAATGTTAGATGTCAAGGGTACATAACATAGAAGGAGATTTATAACATGGAATGTAATATAACAAGATGCTATGAAATTTATAATGCATGAAATGCAAATGATGCTCAGATATAATGGGGATGTGACCTTAACCGACATAAGTAAGACCAAGTGAGCTATTACTTGGAATCCCGTTGATTACCCCTCTTTGGTAAAGAGGTGGTTTACTTGCAAAGGGTAAACCATGCTTCACCTTACGAGCCTCCCATTTCATTTGAAGCTACCTTCTTTACTGGTCTACCATTTTGGATAGGATTTTCATATCAAAACATGTTATATCATTTCTTGTCACGCCCCAAGTCCCATTAAGGCGGACTGGCACCCATTGCCGATAAGGCTCGGGAGAACCAACCTATAGCCATGCACTTTCTACGCATATTATAAGGGGTTCCCACATTCAACACGCATTTAAGATGGTAGACAATAATAACAAGCCAAAAGGAAATACATGTGAAAAGGCCGTTGGAGCCACGATGTCTAAAGTACGAGACATGACCACACTTTACTTTACATCGTCTATAAATCTTATAGATAAGAAAAAGTATCAGATAAGGGTCAAGAATGGCCCCGCCTCAACTAACTATACAATACAAAAATATAAGCTCTAGACACACACACAAAGCCTCGAAGTAACCTGGAGCTCGGTAATAGCAGCTGGATATCCAGTACTCCTAATATTTATCTACAATATAGTAGGTGATAAAACAAGTATTAGCTGTTAATAAACACATCTTGGCAGCCAAATCTCATAAAAGAACAACACAGGGGCAGCAAGCGTGTAATTATCAATTGGAGCGTACTCTTTCAACCTTTTTGCCTCTAATCGTATTTTCTAATAGACATTATTATATACGTAACATGTGCACCTTTTGTTTCGTGCCATAACAATCTCACAACAGTCCAAAAAGCACAACATATAATAATTATACACAACATACAAGTAGGCAGTATAACGTTACGTCCCTTCGCTATATTTCGACGTTAACAATCTCAAACCTATTCTAACATTAAACAAACTTCCCCAACATATTTATATTTCAAAGAAGTCTTAAAACAGTCCAAAAATAGTTCTCAAAATAGGTGGAGGACGTGAGGCCATAGTCCTTAATTAATTAGCCAAGAATTTCTACTAATAATACATTTAGGATAACATACTAAGACTCGGTTGTTTACATAGAAGAAAATACTGCAGTGACCTTTCCACATCATTACAGAACAAAAACTCATTAAGAACAGTAACCTTCATTCATAATCAATTCAACCAAGAAGAGAAAAACTCCCAAATAAACAAGAAAAGTGTACAATAACCTTCGGAACACATGTTGTCGAAAACGTCAACACAAGTATAACCAGTCTAGTCTCTTGTTTTTGATATAAAAATCATACTAAACATATAAGTAGCTTTACATAACTTTACTTTCAAGGTGTAAGACATCTCCAAGAACCCTAAAAATTCCCTTGTGGCTATTTTGCAAAGTTAAGAAAGAGTAGAGAGAAAACTTTATGAAGGCTGATTTTTTTGTCTAAGTTAAATTACTTGAAGGAACTGTTTTGAATCCTTTTTAAAGGGAAAAATTTGGCCGAATTACTCTTATATTCCAAACCTTATTTTATCAAGGTTGTGATGCAGCAACTTGGCCCCTTTATTTTGGCCTAAATGGGTCTCAATTGGTTGGGCCTTGGCTGCCCATTTTCCCCCTTTCTCCTTACTTAGTTTGGGCCCAAATTGTCAAGTAGATTCTCAATATACTAGGGCCCTTTTATTATTCATTTTGCGTTGTAAATAGTGTCCATTTATTATGTTAAAACATGGGCTAAAGTAGCAACCTTAATACGGATTTTATCCATTATCGGACTTGGATAGATTCGGCGTCGGGTCTCGTCTCTATCTAGCTAGCAAATTTAAGCTAAGAAAGTAGGTGACTCACTTTCTACATTCCTATGTTCTACAAGGACCTCACTTCTTTCACTTCGTTTAAGGCCATGATCTCCTCAATTTGACTTAAAACTTGTATAAACTTGACCCTCTTAAGCGTTAGACGTACATATCGCCCTATAATTTGAGATTCAAGCATTTTAAAAAAATTGGTGCTAATTTGACCAAGCCATATCATGTTTCATGTGCATAGGACCAGTACATGCAGAATGTGGGGTGTTAAATTCCCCCTTAGGAACATTCGTCCTCGAATGTTAGCATAATTGGATAGGTTAACCAAGTTCAAACCTTTATTCAAATAAACTTTTTATAACACAATAAATATTCAAACATGTGTACCTATTAATCCCCATATTTCGCATGTTGGACTTCCACTTTAGCTCCAAATAAGTAAGGGTACTTAGATTTCATCGCTTTCTCAGCCTCCCATGTTATCTCTTCCGTTTGCTGGTTCCTCCAAAGTACTATTACTGAAGTTATTTCTTTATTCCTTAGCTTCTTAACTTGACGATCTAGAATAGAAATAGGTACCACTTCATAGGTAAGATCTTCTGTAACTTGCACATCTTCAACAGGAGGGATACGGTATGGGTCACTTATGCATTTTCGAAGCATTGAGACATGAAAAATTGGATGAAAAATTGAAAGCTCTTGGGGTAGCTCTAATTCATTTGCAACCTACCCAAACTTCTTAATAATTTTATATGGCCCTATGTAATGTAGGCTCAGCTTTCCTTTCTTACCAAATCTCAAACCCTTTCATTGGAGACACCTTTAAAAATACCCAATCCCCTACTGAGAATTCCAGTCCTCTACTCCTAGCATCCGCATTTGATTTGTGATGACTATGGGCTTCTTCTAGCCGTTGTTGCATTATCTTAACTTTTTTCATGGCTTATCGTACTAGATCCGGCCCAAGAAATGTGGTTTCACCCACTTCAAACCATCCAATTGGCGACCTACATTTCCTTCCATACAAAGCTTCATAAGGTGACATCTTGATACTTGAGTGGTAGCTATTATTATAGGCAAATTCAATAAGTGGCAAATAGTGCACCAGACTACCTTTAAAGTCCTATGTACAAGCTCGTAACATATCTTCAAGTGTTTGAATAGTGCATTCTGCTTGACCGTCTGTCTGACGGTAGAAATTTGTACTCAAATTCTCTTATGTCCCTAAACTCCTTTGTAAGGACTTCCAAAACTTTGAAGTGAATTGAGCTCCCCAATCAAATATAATGAAGATTGAGACCCCATGTAGCCTGACTATATCATTAAGGTGAAACTTAGCATATTCTTCAGTTGTATAATCACTCTTAACTGGAATGAGTCTATCAATTATTACCTATATGGAGTCAAACTTCTGAAATAAGCGAGGCAACCCAGTAACAAAATCCACATTAATCATATCTCAATTCCACATTGGAAGCTCTATACACTGCGTATAAGCTTCCAGCTTTAGGTACTCTACTTTGACTTGTTGGCAATTTCGACATTGAGCTACAAATTTCGCAAGTTCCTTTTTCATGCTTCCCTACCAAAACATTCCCTTCAGGTCATGATACATCTTAGTTGATCCTGGATGGATGGAATATCTAAAATGATGGGGTTCTTCCATTATCCACTTTCTTAGTCCATTAATATTAGGCACACAAAATCTATTTTCACAATAAAGTACTCCATTTGATGTAAGGTCAAAGCCCTTTATCATACCCTAACTTACCTTTTCCTTAATATGTCGTAGAACAGGATCCTCTAACTGTTACTCTTTCATCTCCATTACCAATGAAGACTCAGCAGCACTATGCACAATAACCCTTTCTATTGGAGTTTTAAGAAGGTGAAGTCCTAAACTGGCTAGTTGAGGTAAATCCTTAGTCACACCTTGACTTACCATGGCCTAATCACCAACATTCATGATTGGATTACGACTCAGAGCATCGGTTACCACATTTGCTCTCCTCGAATGGTATAATATATCAATGTCACAATCTTTTGTTAGCTCTAGCCATTTTTGCTGCCTTAAAGTTAGATCTTTCTGCTTGAGTATGTACTGTAGGCTCTTATGATCAGTATATATGTCAATACGAACCCCATACAAATAGTGGCACCATATTTTCAGAGCAAACACAACTATTGCTATCCCAAGGTTATGTGTTGGATTGTATTTCTCATGCGCTCGTAGGTATCAAGAGGCATAAGCAATTACCCTACCATGTTGCATCAGTACATACCCTAAGCCAACTCCTGAAGCATCACAATACACTACATACCCCTCTAGAAGTACTAGCACAAGAGCAGAAGTTAGCTTATTCTTCAGCTCTTGGAAGCTCCTTTCACATGCATCATTCCATTAGAACTTGGTTCATTTATGTGTCAACTTTGTTAGATGTGCAGAAATAGAAGAAAAACCCTTAACAAAACTCCTGTAATAACCTGCCAACCCTAGGAAGCTCCAAACTTTTATGGGTGTTGTTGGCCTTGGCCAATATTTAACAACCTCTATCTTTGTGAATCAACCCTTATTCCTTCATCGGATACAATATGACCTAAGAATACCACTGATCTTAACCAAAATTCACATTTAGAAAACTTGACATACAATTGTTGATCACGAAGAACTCGTAATACCTATTGTAAGTGATTCACATGGTCCTCTTCTGACCTTGAATATACTAAAATATCATCTATAAATACTATCATGAATATATCCAAGAATGGCTTGAATACCCTGTTCATCAGATCCATAAAAAATACTGGTGCATTCGTTAGACCAAATGACATAACAAGAAATTCAAAGTAACTATAGCATGTTATGAAAGCTGTCTTAGGTATATCTTTCTCCTTTACCCACACTTGGTGATAACTTGAGCCGTCTTTATTCCGACTTCCTCTGTGTTGTCAAGGATTTACACATGCATAATATTATAGAACACATTATGAGAGATGTTGAAGGGGGCTAGTTGCTCCGTTATATGCATGCTAATGGGGCAAGTACGTTTTTCATTGCGGTTCACCTTCATATTTTTCGTGGTCTATATCATGCCAGTTATAGCAGTCCTAGGGAATTTGTTCGGTTTCTCGGCGTTATAATCTTCCTATTAATGATTGTGACAGCTTTTATAGGATATGTACTACCTTGGGGTCAGATGAGCTTTTGGGGAGCT
>JAABOM020103777.1:0-25722 GCA_011800125.2 Solanum clarkiae
ACCATGTCTCCACTCTTTTACATGTTCATATGATTCCATACATAGTCACTTTCAAATCTGCATACATGTTTGGATACGAAGTTACATGAGTTCTTGTTACTAGACAAAGTTCACGAGTTATTTCATTCCATACGCATTTTATTATTTGTGTAATGTACTCGTTTTCATTGTCATATTATCTTGTCTGATTATCTACATGTCACATGTTATATGTACAGTCCTACAGCTACAATAATGTGACCACCATAAGAACCATCTCAAAGGTAATTGAAAGATAAAAGTATACAGTTTTGATAGGTGGTAGCCCGAGGGGTGGAAGTAACACCTAGCCAGGGACGTTCCTATCACAGGTGGTAGCCCGTGGGGGTTAAGGAAAAACCTAGCAAATGGATAATTCTAATATCCCGAGGGGTGGAAGAATCACCTAGCCAGGGAAACAACTTATTACGGGGGTAGTCCCGAGGGTTAAGGAAGAACCTAGCGAGGGACGAACCTGATATAGTTTACCACTGATTAGTTGGTCATTTGTATTACAACTATGCACAAATTTTACAGTATAGATTCTACAGTAAAGGTAAAGTAATATAAAGCACATAAAGTACATGATGCCACAATATAACTAAAGGTGGTCTTTTATGCTACACCAGTGTATAGTTTCACTTGAGTTTTTATATCATATATAGTATTTCCTGCCTTACTCAGTACATTATCTCATACTAACGTCCCTTACGGGGGACCTGCATTTCATGTTGCAGGTACAGGTGCTAGTAGATCTCCCCAGTAGGAGTACAGGATATTCAACTACTATCACCAAGCTCCACGTTGCTTCGGGGCTTTGTATATGTTTAGAGCTTACATGTTTTATTACAGAGTTTGTTGAGGCGGGGCCTGTCCCGACCCTTATCAGATGTCTTTCTTTATTTAGAGTCTTTGTAGACTATGTAAAGTAAAATGTGGTCATGTCTCGTACTTTAAATACCGTGGCCCCAGTGGGCCAGTCATATGCATTTCCTTTTGGCTTGTTATCACTGTTTATCTTCTTGAAGGCATGTCAAATGCAACAACCCCTTTAGTATGTATAGAAAGTGCATAGTTACAGGTTGGTTCTCCTGAGCCTTATCGGCAATGGGTGTCAGTCCGCCCTAACGGGACTCTGGGGCGTGACACCCATACATCAATTTAATTTAATAAATCAAAATAATGAAAACCCATATTCAAAGAGAGCTTAAATTCATGAAATTTGATTGAAAAGATTTGGGTCTCATTGATGGCAAGGAATCAAGGATCAAACCCACATACCTAGAACCAATGAAGAATTCCCAAAGAGAAATTTGAAGAAGAGTGGTGTTTGCCTTTATCCCCAAGCTTGAATTCCACAAGGCTTCTTGGGAGGAAATTTGAGAGAGTTTAAAATGTGAGGAGTGAATTTTGAATGTTAGGAATAGGGTTTAGGTCATTTAGAGGTGTTAAGATTGCTTAGGAAGTCAATAACCCTTAGGAGAAGTCACAATTACAAAAAATACCATTAATGAAGCAAAAATCATATTCCTTGCCAGGGGTCTATGAAGAGGTCTCACAGTCCGTACAAGGTTTCACGGATCATGAAACCCACCCGTATAGCAACACTTAGCAATTTTTCAGAAAACTCTAGAAAGACGAGCTTTACGAAAATGGCCAAACTTCTTCATCCAAAGTCTAAATAAGGTGAAACCAAGCGTGTTGAAAAGCTAATTCAAAGAGCTTTAATTTGATAGGTTGTGGACCACCCAGTCTCTTTTGTGCTATGAGATAAACTCTTTAAAGTTAACCAATGGAATTCCTTTGAACTTGGCTTGATGTAGGAGGCTCATGATGGCCTTAAACAACAAAAATAGGCTTGAATTGAAGGCTTGAAAGTGAACTTAGCTTGAGATTGAAGATCCCATACTTAGAATATTTTTGAGCCAAAAGTGAGCCATACGGTTGGACCACATGGGCTGTGTGGCTTCACGCGATCCGTACCACCGCCTGTTGCACCAATCTTAATCAAAATAAAATATTCCATGTCAAAAGTGAGCAATACTTAGAATTTTTCCCACCTTGAAGGCCATACGGCCCGTGTGCTTTCGCACGGTCCATGTGAAGTGGTTGTGTCCCACTACTTAGCTCCAAACATTGGTGTTCCAAGCTCAAGACCATCACACGACCCTCCACAAATCCCTAACGTGTCATACAGTTCGTTTGGGGACCAAGTGTGATGTACCTTAGCCCGAAACTCCATTCCAAGGCCACACACCTGAAATTAAGGCCAAGTATCATTTCACTAGAGGCCTCATGACTCGTGTGACCTCACACTGGTTGTGTGGTCTCCCTTGAGACGACAGTTGATCTAAATTTTGTCCAAAATGAAATTATCAAGTTCTGATGAAGTCATACAATATCCGGGTCATTAAATAGAGTTCTTGAGAGAGAGTTGAGAGAATTCAATTTTGAAACTAAGGGTTAGTCTTGAATGAGGGTTTTCAATGTAGAAGAGGTTTAGGAATGTAAAGGGGGGGGTTTAAAGGCCTTAAAAAGTCTTGGGGATGGCTCAAAACGCCCCATTAATTTTTCTCGGGACTCTTCATGCCCAGTTTCACGGGTCGTGAGACCCTTCAGGGGTTGTGAAGCCTCTCGTCAAGCCCAAACAGACTTTATGAAAGGGGCATAACTTCTTCTTCTGAACTCCAAATGAGGTGAAACCGAATGCGTTGGAAAGCTAATTCAAAGAGCTTTAATTTTATAGGTCATGGGCCACCCAATTCGTTTTGTGCTAAGGGTTATGCCCATTTAAAGTTTACCCTTCAATTGGTACTTGTGAAAAGCTTAGCCAACAGAATTCCTTTGAACTTGGCTTGATGTAGGAGACCCATGATGGACTTAAACTACATAAATAAGCTTGAATTGAATGCTTGAAAGTAAACCTAGTTTGTGCTTGAAGATCCCATACTTTGAAATTTTTTGAAGCAAAGTTAGCCACACGCCATGAGAGAAGCAAGGAGGTCAACCTCTTTCAAATATACAACATGGATTTTGGTAATGTAGTTGGACTCTCATGTCGATCCGAATGAATCATCCTTTCCACGGAGGTAAATCTTTGCCTGCTAGGCAAGAGGATAGCAAGTTCCAAATTATGTCTCGGTAGGACATGTATTTCTATTACTATGAAATTCATAAATGGGATCTTAATACTGCCGAAAAGGCCACACGATTTGTGTGAAGCTACATGGGTCATGTAGATGCCTGTATACCAACACTTGGAAAGATTATCACGATAAGTTACGAGACGAAGATTCTATACTTAGAAAAATTCTCAATTCGGATGCTATATGGTTGGCCATATGGCTCGTGAACCATCACACGACCCGTGAAGGTGGCTGTGTAACCACACTTGGCTCCCAATATTGATGTTTCAATCTCAAGGCCATCACACGGTCCTTCACATGGTCCATGAAGTGTCACACGAACTGTGTAAGGTCCAAGTATGATGTGTCTTAGACTGAAACTCCACGCCAAGGCCACACACTAAAAATTAAGGCCAAGAATCACTTCACTAGAGGCCATACGGGCCGTATGTAGTCTCCCTTGAGGCGACAGTTGGTCCAAATTTTGCCAAAAATGAAAATTTCAAGCTCAATAAGTTGTATAAAGTCCGGGTCATTAGATCATCTCTCCCTTGGGAACATTTATCCTCGAATGCGGTAGAACAAGGCTTAAAAGGCTTGACTTAGAACATGAAACTTCAAAACACCAGGTACAATGCATAATTCATCATTTGAAAAATTATCATTAAAACTCATATCAAAATGTATTCAAATCATTTAAAACAACATAAAATAAATCAGTTTCATGAACATGTATGCGTGTCATGTCATGAGACTCAAAAGTGGATGAATTAAGACCATTAAGAATAGGAAGAACCTAAGACCATAGGTTTGAGTAGATTGGAAAGGATAGAGGTAACGCCGCATCACACTTGATTCTACTCCCCCACATACCACTTTCAACATGTTGTTCCTCTAAAGTACCTTAATCAAAGCTACATCCTTGTTACGAAGCCACTTCATTTGCCTATGGAAAATTTCAACTGGAACTTCTCCAAAAGACAAATTCATTTCAATCTCAACACCTCCCAAAGGCTCAATATCACTAGTATCACTAACCAACTTCCTCAACTTAGACACCTAGAAAACCAAATGAATAGAACTCAAACTCTTGTGCAAATCAAATCTATAAGCCACATCCCAAACCGCTCAACAATCTCATAAGGGCCTACATACCGAGATACTTAACTTGCTCTCCTTTCCAAAATGCATCACACCCTTCATAGGTGATACCTTCACATCCATCCAATCACCAATACCAAACTCATGATCTCTCTTTCCAACATCCAATTAAAATCTTTGGTGACTTTGAACCATCTTCTACTTTTTCCCTAAACAATTCCATTGTTTCCATAGCCTCCAACACTAAATCTAGGCCCATAGAAGTCATTTCATCTAACTCAAATGATCCAACCAAAGACCTACACGTTCTACCACACAAAGACCAAGTAGTACCATACTAATGCTAGCACGAAAACTATTGTTGTAAACAAACTCAATAAGTGGTGGATGATCACCCAAATTAACCTTGAGTTCCAACATGCAAGACCTCGACATGTCCTCCAAAGTTTGAATTGTCCTCTCGACTTGCTCAATGGATTGAGGATAAAAGTGGTGTGTACTTCAACTTCACCTTAGGGATAAGCCCCCTTTGAGATGATTTCCAAAAGTGAGAAGTAAGTCAGGTACTACAGTCTAACATAATAAAAGTAGGCACACCATCCTGTCAACCTTGCATTGTTTTCAACACTGAGAGTAGTCTCAACCAATATGAAGTGAGCCGACTTAGTCATCTAATCAACAATACCCCAAACTGAATCAAATTGCTTTTCGGTCCGATGCAAATCAACAACAAAATCCATGTTCGCATCTTCCCACTTCCAAGTAGAAATTTTAATATCTTGAGTCAAACCACCAGGTCTTTGGTGTTCTACCTTCGTTTGTTTACAAGTACGACATTCAGATACAAACTTGGCTATATCCTTCTTCAAACCATGCGACTTATACCTTAGTACCTCTTCGTAGATCTTCAGTGAATAGAATAATAAGAGTTATGGGCTTCACTCATGATCATATCCTTAAGATCATTAACATCCGATACATATAATCTATCTTGGTACCTTATTACACCATCTCCCCCTTTGGAGAAACCTCTATCTTATTTTAGCAACAAACCTCTTCAACACCACCAGGTCTAAGTCTTGCTTTGCCTTGATCTCAACAACAACAAAAGGTTCGGCCCCACTTTGAACATGAACACCACCATCATTAGAGTCGGTCAACCTAACAACCAATCTATCCAAACGGCGAACATCCTTTGCAAACTCATCCTACCCTTCACCCACATGAGCCACACTTCCCATAGATAGTCTAGTAAGAGCGTCGGCTACAATATTTTCATTGTTGGGATGGTATCGTACACTTTTGTCATAGCCCTTTAGGAGTGTCAACCTTCTCCTTTCCCTCAAGTTAAGACCCCTTTGAGTGAACACATATTGTAAACTCTTGTGATCGATGAAGATATCAACATGCACCCGTACAATTAGTGTATCCAAATTTTCAAAAAAAATACCACCACCGCTAATTAAGATCATGAGTCAGGTAATTATGCTTATGCACCTTCAATTGCCTGCATAAGCTATCACCTTACCATGTTGCATAAGTACACAACCTAACCCAATCCGAGGAGCATCACAACACACCACAAACCTATCTGGTAAGGTCAAAATAGGAGCCAATGTAAACCGATCTTTCAATGCCTGAAAACCATTCTTACACCCACCCGACCATGCAATCTTGTCCTCCATTAGAGTAAACATGGTCACTATAGATGCAATAAATGGGAAACCTTCAACAAATCCTCCATAATAACCAGCCAACCCAAGAAAACTTCGAATATCTGAAGAAGCAGGCTTGTCAAGCAATGCACATCCTTCACTAACTCCCTTTGACCTAATCTATAAGATCAGCTATGACATCTTCCTTGCCTGGACTGCAATACGAGTTAGTAAGGAGGGTTTGAGATTGGAAACCTTAAGATAAGACCTTGGAATGATATGAATCATGAAAAGTGAAACATTGCCTAAAATACCTTGTAGACTCCTACCCATAGATGTGGCGCTCTTTCACACCTATGAATAAGACTCTACTCAACGCGGCATGTTGGGCACTGAGGACCATTTATAAAACTAGTACTCTGATACCATCTCTCTCAGACCTAGGGTCTAAGTGTGACATAGAGAATGGGGACTCGAGAGTCCACAAACAAGTCTCAAAGTACAAAAATTCACATAATCAATTTGGAAATGCATTCAAAATTAAACACATACGTCTAAGGGATGGGAAAATAGGACTCATGATATGGGGATATCTTAGGGAAGGGATTAGCATGGTTTCACATAGCGTATAACATATAATGACTAATGGGCAAGTAAATATGACTATGGGTGCAATTCGGGACATAGGATCTTCCACATTTCCACATAAACATACATATATATAATAATTCCCATAATCAATCAATAATAGTCATATCTAAAGAATGGTATAAGCATAAGGTTAAAATATAACATATAACACATAGATCCGATGAGAGTCTACAAGATCTCCAACAATGCCTCTAGTCCTAAGATAGGACGAGGGCCAAGACATGTCCCGAGCTCACCCTCAAAGTAAATAACACAAATGGAAGCAATATAGGTAGAGGAATGGTAGCTTGTACTTGGAAGATAGGATACGCCACAACAAATATGTCACAACCCACGCCTAGGGCCTAGATGTGACACGGCACAAGGAGAACCCAAAGGGACCCCAAGCAAGCCTCTTAGAACATTATTACACGTCCTTAGTCGTAGAAACAATAAAACAAGCATAAAGAGATAAATGAATGGGAAAATTATGGCTAAGGGAAACACTTCCATATCATCATAGTCAAGAGACAAGAGTCAAAGGCATATCATAGATACATAACATGTCCAACAACACCTCTAATACATAGATAAGAGCGGGGGGCCAAGACAAGGTAACCGAGCTCACCCTCATAGTCAAATAGAACATAAGAAGAGTGTCTCAATACATAATAAAGGAAACATAGACAAAGGTCCCCGAAGTGGAGGAATCACCACCTAGCTTGAATAGCATTGAACTAGCCACGTGGAGGAGGATATGATCAACTTGGGCACTGGTTCCTACATGGTGACATCATGTAGGCACAGAGTATGCATTAGTACATTTGAATATACTAAGTACGTTAGATGCAATGCAACAAGAGATAGGCATCATAATCAAAATGCATAACAATAGGCAATAGGCATAATATAGCAATATGATATGTATGATCAATGCATTAGTAAAACATACATAAGTAACTCATGCTCATATAGGATATCATATGTGTAGAAGAGAAAAGCTAGATTTCCAAGTATACAACCCTTTGGTACGTTAGTGATGACGCCGCCCCATCACTTAGGTGGATGAGTACAAACCCCCATCTAGGTTGGTGATAATGCCGCCCCAACACCATGGTGGAGAAGTACAAACCCTTCCCTAGGTTGATGAGTACAAACCCCAATCTAGGTTAGTGATGATGCCGCCCCATCACTAGGTGGAGAAGTACGAACCTTTCCCTAGGTTAATGAATACAAAACCCCATCTAAGTTATCTGGGTTCATAGTCCTCCCGAATTGGGCATGGTCTAATGCACCACTTTATATAGAAGTTATCACGTACATAAGCTCATTTCATCATTATATGATTCATATCATATCTCATGCTTTGGACCTTCAACTCTCAAGAACACACATCTAGATATTTTATCAAACACTTTTTTTGAGGGTGTGTAATGCTAGTATAAAACTATGAAATATAAAAATAATATCATGTAATAAAATCCATTGTAAAACCATCAATCAACACCTTGCAACAACCTCAAGCAATATACATCAAAACCCCTTCTCAAATCTTACAATAGATTAAAGATTTATAGCTCAAAACATGGTAAAATAGTCACAACTTTACATAGCTTTAACATAATATGCAGTGAATTTAATTATAATCAAGACCCATTTGTAAATCAACTTTAAATCATGCAATTTGAGTAAAAGGAGGCTTGGGTATCATAGGTGATAAAGATCAAACAAGAAATAAAGGGAAAAGAAAATAAAGATAGAAGGGTATGTGGATTAAATTTAAACTATTGAAATTATGGGCAACAAGGGACTAAAAACCTCATCTGCCAATTGATTTCAACAACCCAAATAAACCCGGATATGTGGATTAAATTCAAACTATTGAAATTATGGGCAAGAAAGGACTAAAACCCTTACCTCTCAATTGATTTCAACAACTTAAATCAAATCATAGAAGGAAAATTTGAAGAAAACTAAGAACCACAAATAGGCAACCTTCAACTAGCCAAGCAAACAAGTCAACTAACAATTCTAAGAGTTCACCTTAATTACTCACTAATTTACTCACTAAGAAGATACTACAATTTGAGAATTCAACATTCAATATAATCTATGTCTTCCAAATGCTTATATTAAGTAAATAAAAGAAGATATGTTCTTTATAAATTTACCCTTAATGAGTATGTGCCTTGTTTGGTTGCCTTTTTTTTCAAATACTTGAATTCCAGTAATAGCTATTTGCACACATGGTCTCGTTTCTTCCTTCTCCTCACCTTGATAGAACTTCCACATATTGTAAGCCTTTCTTTGGTGACCCTCAAGCTCCTCCAATGCTTTCTTTTTCATGAACATTACTTGTAGGTCTTGGAGATTCTTTGCTTGACTCCTTGTGAATGGTCTATAGGGGTGAATGCCACTCATGTTGGTGCCATCTCTTCTTTGCATGTTACCATCCTCCCCTTCTTGAAAAGGATTCGTCCTCGAATCCAAAGATTCACCTACAACGCAAGGAGATAAATAACTAACATTGAAAACATTATGAACATTATACTCACTTGGCAAGCCAATCATGCAGGCATTGTCATTGATTCTCTTGAGTACTTTGAAATATCCATCTCTTCGGCTTAGCTTTTCTTTTTGAACATGTGGAAAACTCTCTACCCACACCAAATCATTTGGATTGAAGATCACTTCCTTTCTCCCCCAATTCTTTCGAATATCCACCTTATTGTTTTTTTAATGGTCTCTTTAACCTTGGCATGAATGCTCATCATCTCCTTTGCCTTTTGCTTGGCAACTAGACTCAAAACAACATTAATAGATAATGGAGTCATGGTTAGTGAAAACAAAGGTTTTAAGCCATAAAATGCCTTAAATGGTGACATTCCAATAAAAGAGTGGAAAGACCGATTGTATGCAAATTTGGAATCCCTATCACCAATAATGGTTTGAGGGACTCCATGCAACTTAAGAGCATTGATGACAAATAAAGATGCTACATAGGATTCCTCATCACATTTATGGCATGGAATAAAATGAATCATATTAGAAAATCTATCCACTACCAGAATTATGCTATCATGTCCTCTTTTAGTCCCAGGAAGACCCAACATAAAATCCTTAGAGATATCTATCCATAGGTCACTAGGAGTAAGGAGAGGGGTATACTTACCTTGGGGTCGAGTCATGGATTTGGCATGCTTACAATTGAGATATTGTCCACAAATTCGCTCTACATCATGCTTCATCTTGGGCCAAAAGAATTACTCCTTTAGAATGTTAAGTGTTTTGGGTAACCCCAAGTGTCTCGTCCAACCACACTATGAGCCTTCTTGACAAGTAGCTCTCTCCATGAGCTCATAGGAAAGCAAGCTCATCCATCCTTGAACAAAAATCCATCAACCAATTGAAACCTATCAATCCGCTTCCCTTAGGTAAAATTAACGAAAGTATCTTTGAAGTCGGGATCCCTAGGATAGAATTCCTTTAAGCTTTCAAATCCCATCATTCTAGAAGCCAAGGTATTCACCAACATAAACCTTATTGATAGGTCATCCGCTACCACATTTTCCTTGCCTTGCTAGTCACAGTCCTGCAAAAGAGAAGAAATAATACTAGGCAAAGTGCTAGTATTTTGGTTATCATGCAATAAAATATGGGTGTTCACATGACATACTAGAAAGTGTCCCTCATCCACACCCCTTAAACACTTGCTTGGATTTGCTATCATGCACATAGTCTCCTTATTTTTAGCCAAGGAACCTCCTTCCCTTGGAATAACAATGGAGCTTCAACCATCAATGATTAAAGAACACACTTTTATCTTGAATTTTGCACCTAACATGAAATAGATTCTCCCTTTGATCAAGTTCTTCTTTGGAAAGGGCTCCCTTAATTCTTCTTACTACACATGAAAGGTAAGAATTCACCTTCAAGTCTTCATCATTATCAAGCAAAGATTTTCCTTTTTCCATGAAGCACGCAAAATTTACCCTCTCATCTAAGCTTTCTTCTTCATTTCTCATCCTATCTCTTCTATTCCAATAATATCGACCTCCCATGCCATGATCCTACTCCAAATCTTGAGATCAGACTCCTTCCCTTTGTATTCCATAGGTATCCCTACCCCCATGCTCCCAAAATTCATCATTGTTGAGATCTCCATACATTTTATCATAGAGGGGATTTTGGTATTGGTAGGCTTGGTAGGGAATTTGTGGTACATTCGGTAAAGGTTATGTATCTAGTCTTGGATGGTTTGGATTATAGTTCATTTGGAAAGTGCGGTTTTGGTAGCTTTGGGTTCAGCTTTGTGGAGCAAAACATAGATTATGGGCTTATCCCGGGGTAATGGTGGTGGAATGCATCGATGCCCTCCTTATCTCCTTATTTTTGGGTTGAATTACTTTCCCTCGATTCACATTCTCTACCGTACCAACCATTCCTCCAAATCTCCCATCCTTCCATTCATTTCCACTATTTGTTTGGAAAAGTAAGCAAGAGTTTCCATGATGTTCTTTGAATCTTCCCCAATTGGACTTGTATTAGACATGATACCTACAATACTCAACAAACAAGATTAGTAACAAAAGCCTCACATCACTCGTATGTAACTCTCAACGCACCTTCTATGGCATCATCTCAAAATTGATAGTGAACTAGCTCTGCTCAATCAATTCAAGGTCATCTATCCTTTGTGGTGGAGTGGATTCTTATGACTCTTGAACGAAGGACGACTCAAACGAAGCTTAGGAATATGAATAAAAGAAGAAAAACTAGAAGAAAGAGCCACAAGAAATATCAGACAAAAAAAAAATAACAAAAGTAGAAGAAAGTACTTGTTGTTACCTAATTTGAAGAATCAAAAAGATGATTTAATGTTTAGAAACTAGTTAACAAGTAACTAAAGATGTCAATTAGTTATTAAATAGTTGAGGAATGAAAGAAAAATGAGTGACAAAGAAGAAGAATTGAGTTCGGGACACTTAGAAAAATTTTAAATCCTTAAGGTGTTCATGACTTGAAAGGGGTTTGATTTGATGATTTGATGATTAAAACTAGTTAACAAGTAGTTAAAGATGTTAATTACTTGTTAAATAGTTGGAGAATCGAAGCACAAATTTTAAAAAAAGAATCACGTCATTTGGACACTTTAGGGGTCCCTTAATTTTTCCTGAACTCTTCACGACCAGCTTCATGGGTCTTGAGACCCTTCAGGGGTCGTGAAGCCTCCCGTCAAGCCCAGACAAATTTTATGAAAAGGGGCATAACTTCTTCATCCAAACTCCAAATGAGGTGAAATCGGATGCATTGGAAAGCTGATTCAAAGAGAATTAATTTGATAGGTGGTGGGTCACCCAGTTCATTTTGTGCTAATGGATATGCCTATTTAAAATTGACCCTTCAATTGGTACTTGTGAAAAACTAAGTCAACGAAATTTCTTTGAACTTGGCTTGATATAGGAGACCCATGATGGCCTTAAATAAGATAAATAAGCTTGAATTGAAGATTTGAAAGTGAACTTAGCTTGAGCTTGAAGATCCTATACTTAGAATATTTTTGAAGCAATGTTAGCCACATGGAAGGGCCACACGACCCGTGTGAAGCTACACGGGTCATGTAGGTTACCGTATACCAAAACTTGGAAAGATTATCCATGATAAGTTATGAGACGATGATTTTATACTTAGAAAAATTCTCAATCCGGAAGCCATAGAGTTGTCCATACGGCTCCTGAACCATCACACGGCCTGTGAAGGTGGCTGTGTGACTACACTTGGCTCCTGAAATTGATGTTTCAAGATCAAGGCCACCAGACGGTCCTCCACATGGTCCATGATGTGTCACACGGACCGTGTAGGGTCCAAGTGTGATGTGCCTTAGCCCAAAACTCTATGCCAAGGCCATACACTAAAAACTAAGGCCAAGTATCACATCATTGGAGGCCACATGGGTCGTGTGACCTCACACAGGCCGTGTAGTCTCCCTTGAGGCGACACTAGGTCCAAATTTTGTCTAAAATGAAAATTTGAAGATTCAATGAAGTCGTATAAAGTCTGGGTCATTACATCCCAGTACAACCTCCCCTTGGCATAATTTGATTATTAGATGAGAACACATCAATTGAATCCTATTAACCAATCTCTTTTCCTATTCATTACTACCTTGGTCAAGTCAGTAATACTAGGCGGGTTCTAATGTTGGCCACAACTAGAGAACATGTAAAAAGAAGAGAATTAATTAATGCATCCATAAAATTTACTCAAAAATCACTTTTTACATTAACTTACTTTGTTAATCCTTCGTGGTTCCCACAATCCTAGTTATAAAATTTAACTACTCATATTATTGCAAAAACACAATTAAAATTTATAAAATAAACTTACTTTTGTTAATCACAAATATTCAAGAACAATAGCTAAATAATATTCTAAAAATCAAGAATACAAATAAATAATAAAAGGAAAAGAAAAGAATAAATCAAAATTCTTCAATCTCCACGACGTCTCTTCCAAAATTCCAAGCTATAAAATTCTAAACCCTAGATTGGGTTAGTTGGGAAAGAATTATTTTTATGGACTATTTATAGATATAGAAATATAACCAAGTCCAAAACAAATTGGGAAACATATAAGACCATAAGGGAATTCTACACTGCTTTGCCGCCTAAAATTGTTTGCTGACCTCTCAGTAGCTGCCAAATGGCAGCATAACATGCTATTTGAATTGCAAATTGAACGATACAGCTGCATGCATATTTATATTATTTTATTAAATTTAATCCACTAAGCTGTCTACTTGATTTTTCTTCTGTAATCATGCATTTTAAATTCGTTTTAGCTCCAAATTTCTTCATCTTCACACCAATTTAATCCTAAAATAAAATACACAATTTAGCACAACATATATAATTTATGCTCAAAAAGGATAAATAAAAGATCAAATATGACGTAAAAATGATGAAATATATTTATTTTTTATCTTACATCAACACTCCACACATAAACTTTTGTTCGTCCTCGAGCAAACATTAAAACTCATCTCCGAAAAATGCCACTACTTTGGTTGATACAAATAATTTAAACCATGAAACAATTCGCAACATTAAGTATACTTTTCGATCATTACACAAGATATTCAACAAAAAAAATTCTAACATTCCAGCCTTAAAGACGGACTTTAACTCATCACATTAAGTTTGCTCACCTACTCCATCAAAGAAAGCCAATAAAATCACTCATCTATCATGAAACAAGTGCCCTCACAAGAAGAAATAAGTCCATACACTCAATTTAAAGAATTGAATACAGATTAAGGACATAGCATCAAAGAACAACTCTCACACTCACAAAAGAATTCACATGTATCCACAAAGAACCATAGGCTTTCCCATTATGTAAATCTTCACTAATTAAGCATGTTTGAATAAAATCAAGGACTTTAATGGATTGTAATATTGGCTAGGGGATGGATAATAAATTATATAATAATGACTTAAAACTTCCTTAGACACTTTGCACACCCTCTTTTTTTTTTCTTTTGGACTTCATCACCCTTTTTTTCACTTTCTTTTTTTTCGCCCTCTCTTCAATTATTTTCACAAGTAACTCTCATCATATCAAGAATACTTCAATCAATACATTTTTTTTTCATATTCCATTATTTTTTGTTTTCTTTACAATAGTCACCTCCAACTTAGTATTTTGCTTGAGTCAAGGTGCACAATGTCCTATGATGAACTAGGTCCACTTATAATAGCCACCCTCAGATTAGGTGTTTTACCTATATCGAGATGCACGATGTCCATGGAGGGACCAGGGCTAAAATGAGAATTACAAAAATAGTGGGAAGGTGAATTTGTATAATACAATGAAAGGGTCTATTCTAGGCTCAAAAGGGTTACTAGGTGATATTATATCTGAAAAGGCTAAATTATACAAGACAAATCAAAGATAGACTATTATCATTTTCTAAGCAAGAAAATACTTTTTGTTTCGCTCAAATAACATGTTGGGTGATATGCTGTCAAAATACAACACATTTGGTGCCTAAAATATGAGATTTTGTGTGTTCTCAATGCATCTTTTTATGATTTTTATGTGTTTTTGTGTTTATTTTTGCAGAAAATATAAGTTGGCCTGATTTTGGAAAAAGTTGAAGATTTTGTTAATTTTGAGGATCTACGGGACCCACTATGAGTCGTAGCCCAAGTTGCGAGTCATAGGGGACGATTGTAGCAATTAATATTTTCTAAAATAAAAATCTGAAAAGTTGAAATTCAGCCATACGAGCTCAAGGTACGAGTCTTAGTCCTCACTACGATTTGTAGAAGGGGGCCTCATACCAATTACAGTATTGATGAAAATTGGACCAAGAAATACAAGGGTAGACAACGAGAAGGCATTATGAGTCGTAGACCAGACTACGACTCGTAGAGGTAGATCGTAGCAATGCCAAGTGCTGACGAAATTCAAAGCTTGTGAATCCAAATTCTAAGGTGGTTTTATTGTTCTTCATTCTTCTTAGGTAATTTCTCAACTATATTTGTTTCATTCATTGTTTATTTTCTTGCCCAAGCTATGAGTAGCTGTTACCCATAACTTGGGGTTGTAGGAACCACGAGTAGCTAGCTTAATAACCTGGATTATTTGCACTTCTTGAGTTGGTTATTTGCATGTATTATCCATTTTCCTTCATTTTGCTTGTTGTTTAATGGTGGCAAACATTAAACCCTGCTAAGTATCATGATCCCTATCAAGATAGTGATGAATAGGAAAAGGAAATGGGTGGTAGGATTCGATTGATGTGTTCTCATCTAATCAACCAAACTCGTCCAAGGAGAGGTTGACTACGACAATACGTAACGGTTGGTTGGCACACTACGGTAGCCAGCCAAGTGCCATAGTGATTTAGACCTTCACCTTTGCCTAAGGGCTAGAAGAACTTATGTTACTGTCCTGCATGCAATGTTCTAATTTAGGTTTGTGTTATCTAGGGTGTTTGAGTAGTGAATCATGGGGAACATAATTTCTCAAGTTTCTCTCAAATTTGATTATCTCTTCGCTTTATCAGTATAGTTTTAGTTATTACCAATCATTAAACCCCCCATTAAGAATAGAGTTATTTGATTCTTGAAATGACTGTTGGTGAATCAATGTGTCAAAACCCCATATTCCCTTAGGATTCGACCATAACGTATGGTTAGGTTTTATATTTGATAATGATCACTTTATCCTCAAAGTGGGCGGTACTGTTAGAGCGTGATCAAAATTAATGACACTGTAGCTGGGGAATGCGTGAGGTTTTGATTTGATTTTACTAGTAGTCAATTCAAGTGTTGATAACATTCAAAGTAGAGATGATACCAACATAAGTGGTATATACCCCTTAAGACCATTCATAAAGAGTCAAGCAAAAGATCTCAAAGACCTACAAACAATGTTCATGACAAAAAAAAAAAAGCGTTGGAGGAGCTTTAATCCACATATCTAGGTTTTATTTGGGTTGTTGAAATAAATTGAGAGGTGAGTGTTTTAGTCCCTTGTTGCCCATAATTTCAATAGTTTGAATTTAATCCACATATCCTTCTATATTTTTGTCTGTTTTCCCTTTCTTTCTTGTTTGATATTATCATTTGTTATCAAAGCTTATGTTTAGATTTCTTTTTACAAATCTAGGTCTTGGAGTTTTGATCCACTCAAAAATTCAAAAATCCAAAAAAAACCAAAATTTTTTATTTGATTCATAATTTTTGACACTAGATTCTTGTTCACTAGTATTTTTTTAAGCCTAAATCTCAAATGTCATTCAATTTGGAGTTGCGGAAGTGAAGTTGTCATTGAAGGGTTTTGAGCATTCAAACTTTTCAAATTTTGAAAGTGGGTTCTTTGATTGGGAAGAAATTGAAGGTTGATGATCATTAGGATTTGTTTTGTACGTCAAGGGGAAGCTAATCCTAAATTTTGATCCAATTCTGAGTTGATTTGAAGGTGTTGGGATTTATTGTATTCTTGGTTCTTGGTGTTCTTGAAGATATTCAAGAGTTCTTGGAGAAAAAGAAGACCAAAAGGTACAGTTGATCCTTTTTTTAAAGTCAAAGTTGGTCAAGGTGTTGGTTGGCCCTTAGTGGAAATTTAAAAAAAAATTAAAAAAAATCATAAAAAATTTAAAAAGAATTCAAAAAGAAAATTTAAAAAAATAATCTCCACGTCAGCGCCAACTCAGTGTCCAGCAGTGAGTCAGCAGTGTCCCTCACTCCGGACCGCCACATGGCATGTGGAGCCCAGTTTCAGAGAGTAAAACTCTGCAGGTTTTTTCGTACCCCTACATTTTTCCAAGTATGAGAAGTTTTTTGGGCATAAAAATTTTCTGTGTCCAAACAACGTGATTCTTTTTTTAAAATTTTTGTGCTTCAATTCTCCAACTATTTAGCAAGTAATTAACATCTTTAACTACTTGTTAACTAGTTTTAGTTATTAAATCATCAAATCAAACCCCTTTCAAGTCATGAACACCTTAAGGCTTCAAAATTTTTCTAAGTGTCCGAACTCAATTCTTCATCTTTGTCACTCATTTTTCTTTCATTCCTCAACTATTTAACAACTAATTGACATCTTTAATTACTTGTTAACTAGTTTCTAAATATTACATCATCTTTTTGATTCTTCAAATTAGGTAACAACAAGTACTTTCTTCTACTTTTGTTACTTAGTTTTTTTTTTTTTTTAGTCTGATATTTCTTGTGGCTCTTTCTTCTAGTTTTTCTTCTTTTATTCATGTTCCTAAGCTTTGTTTGAGTCACCCTTCTTTCAAGAGTCATAAGAATCCACTCCACCACAAAGGATAGGTGACCTTGAATTGATAGAGCGAAGCTAGTTCACTATCAATTTTGAGACGACGCCATAGAAGGTGCGTTGAGAGTTACATACGAGTGATGTGAGTCTTTTGTTACTAATCTTGTTTGTTGAGTATTGTAGGTATCATTTCTAATACAAGTCCAATTGGGGAAGGTTCAAAGAATATCACGGAAACTCTTGCTTACTTCTTCAAACAAATAGAGAAAATGAATGGAAGGATGGGCGATTTGGAGGAAAGGTTGGTACAGGTGGAGAATGTCAATCGAAGAGAGAAATTCAACACAAAAATAAGGAGATGAGGAGGGCATTGACGCATTCCACCCGCATTACCCCGGGACAAGCCCATAATCTATGTTTTCCTCCACAAACTCGAACCCGAAGCTACCAAAACTCCACTTTCCAAATGAACTACAATCCAAACCATCCAAGATAAGCTACATCACCTCCACCAAATGTAACACAAACTCCCTACCAAGCCTCCTAATACCAAAATCCCCTCCATGATGAAATGCATGGAGATCTCAACATTGATGAGTTTTGGGAGCATATGGGTAGGGATAAGGGAAGGAGTCCGACCTCAAGACTTGGGGTGGGATCATGGCATCGGTGGCTGAGATTATTGGTATAGAGGAGATAGAGTGGGGAATAGAGGATATATGATGGGATATAGAAGAGATAGGATGAGAAATAAAGAAGAAAGGTCGGATGAGAGGGTAAAATTTGCTTGCTTCATGGAGAAAGGAAAATCTTTGCTTGATAATAATGAAGACTTGAAGGTGAATTCCAATCTTTCATGTGTTGTGAGAAGAATTAAGGGAGCCCTTTCCAAAGAAGAACTTGATTAAAGGGACAATCTATTTCATTTTAGGTGCAAAATTCAAGATAAAGTGTGTTCTTTAATCATTGATGGTGGAAGTTCCATTGTTGTTCCAAGGGAAGGAGGTTCCTTGGAAAAAATAAGGAGAATATGTGCATGATAGCAAAGCCAAGCAAGTGTTTAAGGGGTGTGGATGACGTACGCTTTCTAGTATGCCATGTCAGCACCAATCTTTTATTGCATGTTAACCAAAATACTAGCACTTTGCCTAGTATTGTTTCTTCTCTTTTGCAGGACTATGACAAGCAAGGCAAGGAAAATATGGCAGTAGATGACCTATATAGAAGGTTTATGTTAGTACTACCTTGGCTTCTAGAATGATGGGATTGGAAAGCTTAAAGGAATTCTATCCTAGGGTTCCCGACTTCAATGATACTTTTGATAATCTTACCCAAGGGAAGTGGATTGATAGGTTTCAATTATTTGATGGATTTTTGTTCAAGGATGGACGAGCTTTTGTTCCTATGAACTCATGGAGAGATATACTTGTCAAGAGGCTCATAGTGGTGTTTTGATGGGACACTTGGGGGTACCCAAAACACTTGACATTCTAAAGGAGCAATTTGTTTGGCCCAAGATGAAGCATGATGTGGAGCGAATTTGTGGACAATGTCTCAATTGTAAGCATGCCAAATCCATGGCTCGACCCCAAGGTAAGTATACCCCTCTCCTAAATCCTAGTGGCCCATGGATTGATATCTCTATGGATTTTGTCTTGAGCCTTCCTAGGACTAAAAGAGGACATGATAGCATATTTGTGGTAGTGGATAGATTTTCTAACATGACTCATTTTATTCTATGCCATAAATGTGATGATGCATCCCATGTACCATCTTTATTTGTAATCAATGCACTTAAATTGCATGGAGTACCTCAAACCATTATTAGTGATAGGGATTCCAAATTACTTAATCAATTTTGGAAGAGTCTATGGGGTACACTTGGTACCACACTTATGTTCTCTACTTCTTTCCACACTCAAATGGATGGACAAATTGAAGTAGTCAATAGGACTCTTGTAAGTATGCTTTGGTGCATGATTAGAAGAACCCAAACTACTTGGTAAGACCGTTTGCCCTTGATTGAATATGCATACATTGGTCTTTCAACTCTTTTATTAGAATATAACCATTTAAGGCATTTTATCGCTTAAAACATTTGTTTTCACTAAGCATGACTCCATTATCTAGTAATGTTGTTTTGAGCCTAGATGCCAAGCAAAGGGCAAAGGAGATGATGAGCATTCATGCCAAGGTTAAAGAGACCATTGGAAAGAATAATTCTAAGGTGGCTATTCGAAAGAATTGGGGGAGAAAGGAAGTGATCTTCAACCCAAATGATTAGAGGTGGGTTGAGAGGTTTCCACACGTTCAAAAAGAAAAGCTAAGCCTAGGAGGAGATTGATGTTTCAAAGTACTAAAGAGAATCAATGACAATGCCTACATGATTGACTTACCAAGTGAGTATAATGTTCATAATATTTTCAATGTTAGTAATTTATCTCCTTGTGTTGTTGGTGAATCTTTGGATTTGAGGATGAATCCTTTCCAAGAAGGGGAGGATGATAACATGCAAAGTAGATATGGAACCAACATGAGTGGCATGTACCCCTCAAGACCATTCACAAGGAGTCAAGCAAAAGGTCTCCAAGACCTAGAAATAATGTTCATGAAAAAAAGAGCATTGGAGGAGGTTAAGGGTCTCCAAAGAAAGGCTTACAATGTGTGGAAGTTCTATCAAGGTGAGGAGAAGGAAGAAAAGGGACCATGTGTGCAAATAACTATAACTTGAATTCAAGGATTTGAAAAGAAGGAAACCAAACAAGGCCCTTACTCATTAAGGGTAAAATTATAAAGAAAATGTCTTCTTTTATTTACTTAGTATAAATAGCCTTATTTTAGCATTTGGAAGACTTAGACTACGTTGAGACTATGTTGAATGTTGAATTCTCAAATTGTAGTATCTTCTTAGTAAGTAATTAGGGTGAACTCTTAGAATTTTTAGTTGACTTGTTTGCTTGGTTAATTGAAGGTTGCCCATTTGTGGTTCTTGGTTTCCTTCAATTTTCCTTCTAGGGTTTCACTTGAGTTGTTGATATCAATTGGGATGTGAGGGTTTTAGTCCCTTCTTGCCAATAATTTCAATAGTTTGAATTTAATCCACATATCAAGGTTTTATTTAGGCTGTTGAAATCAATTGAGAGGTGAGGGTTTTAGTCCCTTGTTGCCCATAATTTCAATAGTTTGAATTTTATCCACATATCCTTGTATCTTTGTCCCTTTTTCCTTTCTTTCTTGTTTGATCTTTATCAAGTGTTGATTTCTTAATTCCCTTGTATTTTACTTTTGCTTTTATTTTTGTTAGTTCTTTTTGTCTAGGTACATTTTTGGTTGTCTCGTTTTTACTTCAGCCAATACAGTTATCCGACAAGCTGTCGAGCGAATGGATAAAGAGAAGCTCTTTATCATAAGTGATCTGCTCTAATCATTACAAAGACATGTGTTGTTCTATGGTCAGCCATTAGAAAACCCACAAGATCATCTGTAGAAGTTTGTAATGTGGGGGAAACGACCCCAAAAAGTTCTCGAAAATGTGCCTCAGAATGCCAAAAATTTTAAATTCTATATATCTAAAAATCTAATCATTATTTCAAAAATTTGACTTCATATTCTTGTTTAGGGGGTCAAAATTAGGGAGTAAATGGTCTAACCCCAATCTTAGAGCAATCGTATTGAATTATAATTTTTTCAAGTTTGCACAAACCAATGTTGTTTTTGCGTTCCCTAGGCGACACGAACATGCTTTAAAATTGGTCCAGTTTTGGACTTCGGTCTAAGACTTATAAGTCTTGGGCTAAGTGTTCCCAACCGTGAAAATACCTATACTTAGTTTTGGTCCTAAGTGTTCCCAACTGTGAAAATACCTATACTTAGCCTTATTTCACCCTTATATCTTCCTAAACATTCCCCAATACTCACTCAAACACTTAGACTTATATTTTTCTCAAGATTCAAGTCCCAAAACCCTCATTCGGATCTAAGAAATTTCTCCAAGCTTCAAGTCTCCATTAAAGTCTTCTTCAAGAAATTCTTCAAGGTCAAGGTATGTGGTGTTGAACCATCGGGTCTTTCCACCTATGATGCCTAAGCCTTCTTTACTTAAATTGCATGATTTAAATGTAGATTTACTTATGGGTCTTGATTATTATAAGTTTCATAGCACAGTGATTTGGGATTTTTGAAAGTATGATTGTTTTAGCATGTTTTGAGCTATAAATCTTGGATCTAATGTAAGATTTGAGGAGGGATTTTGATTTGTATTTCTTGAGGGATTGATGGTTTTATAATGGATTTCTTGCATGATTTCACTCTTGAATTGCATGATTTTACACTAGTACCACACAACCTCCAAGTGTTTGATAAAATACCTTTTGAAGGATTCTTTTTGTTTTGATGACCTATTGGTTGGGTTATGATTCAAGTGACCCTGTGATGATTATGAGCGTTCTAAAAATGTGTTTAAGTCATGAAAATGTTGATGATGTTGTAAAGCCGAATTAATCCCCTTTTTCTATGATTATACCTCTTGTGAGCCTTTGATGTTTGATGATAATGAAAGGATGTGTTGATGATGATCTATTCTTATGATTAGAGTTATGCTTACCATATGAGGTCAATGATGTTATAAGAGCTACTCGTGCCATATCGCTATTTTTATTGCAAGTTATTGAAGTATGATTATCTTATATATATTCCGTGGATTTAGACTTAGCACCGAGTGTACTAGAGGTGAGTCCCCAAGTCTTAGAACTACGTGCCACTGTAGGTAAAGGGATTAGAGGCGACTCTCCCAATCTCTAATAGGTGAGTACCCTAAATTTGAGGGCTAGAGGCGAGTACCCGAGTCTGGGCTTGTGGCGAGTACATGAGTCCAAGAACTAGAGGCGAGTACCCAATTCACAAAAGGCTTAGTGGATCCACGTAGGCATTAGAAGGTTTACCTTGGCAAGTAACTTCTCCCTTTCTTCCGGTGTAGGGTTGACATCAAGATTCTGACTTGTAGCTCACATTATCTTATTCTATATCAGTTGAGGTCGCTTCCCACACATATGTATTATGATATATATGAATTGAATGAATTGTATGCATATTTTACTTCACGCATCATTCATACATGACATATTGTTATTGTGCTATTCATTGCTTATTATTACTACGCATTTTGATTATGATGTCTATCTCTTGTTCCATTGCATCCCAAATACTGAGTACATTCAAATGTACTAACGCATACTCTACGCCTACATGATGTTACCATGTATGAATCGGAGCTCCTATTGATTCTTCTCGTGGCTAGATAGATTGTTCAAGTTAGCCTTTGGCAAGTCCTCTATTCCAGGGACAATGACTATTCTCTTATGTTATGTATTAAGACTCTCTTGTATATTTATGACCATGAGGGTGAGTCCGGTTGCTTTGTCTTGGCCCCTGCTAAGTATCTATATTTAGAGGTGTTGTTGGACAATTTATGTATTATATATGAGCTTTGACTCATCTATGTTATTTAAGTATTAAACTCCCTCTCTCTCCCCCTCTCTCTCCCCCATAGTCCCTATTCCCCTTGTTCATGTTTCTTATGTTGTTTTATATTGCTTCCATGCCAAGGATATGTAATGATATGCTATGAGACTTGTTTTGGGTTCCTTCAGGTTCTCCATTCGCCAGTCATATCTAGGCCCTAGCTTGGGTCCTGACAAAGATGGTATCAGAGTATTAAGTTGATAGATCATTAGAGTCCAACACACCGCGTCGATTAGAGTCTTATTCATGGTTGTATTGTGCACCACAACTATGAGTAGGAGGCTATAAGACGTTTAGGAAAAGTTTCCCTTCTTCATGTTCTAAGTCATGCTATAGAGTTGGAGTAAGTTTTTCCCTTATGATTGTTTATTGTTATGATAGATCATGCCTAACGCAAGAGGAAGAAGATCCCACTCTCCCGAGGAACAACCGACTCATGATGGGTTATAGGATACTCTCACTATGCTTGCACAAGTTGTGGCTAATCAAGCTAACCAAGGGGCCCAAGCCTCTCGTGCTTCTACTCCGGCATCTCGGGTGAGAGACGTCATGAGGATGAACCCGCTGGAATTCTATGGGTCAAAGGTGGATGAGGACCCACAAGAGTTTATTGATGAGGTCTACAAAATCTTAAATATCATGGGTGTTGGGATGAAAGAAAAGGCGGAGTTGGCAACGTGCCAAGTCAAAGGGATAGCCCAAATATGGTATGATCAATGGAAGGGGGAGAAGGGAAATGGTTATGTGTTGCTTTAGGAGAAGTTCAAGGTGACTTTTCTTAATCAGTTTTTCTCTCTTGAGCTTACGAGGCCAAGATGTGTAGTTTATTAATTTGAAACAAGGTTCTATGAGTTCGAGGGAATACGCCCTCAAGTTCAACCAACATTCTAAGTATGCACCTCATTTGGTGGCCGATCCTAGATCTAGGATGAATGAGTTTTTGATGGAGGTCACTGACTTGGTGAGTGAAGAATGCCGGTCCGCCTTGCTAATTAGTGACATGGACTTGTCCCGCTTGATGACTTATGCCGAGCAAATGGAGGAGGAAAAGTTGAAGAAGGGGAGAAGTGAGGGGTCCAAGAGGGCTCAATTTGATGATAGTTTCCAAGGTCACAAGTCCGACCATCTCCAAATGAGAGGATTATCAAGAGTAGAGTGGGCAGTCCTAAGAATTTAGGTCTTGGCTTTGGTGGACAAGCTCCTCCTAGGTGCAACAAGCGTGGAAAGTGCCACCCGGGAGATTGCTTAGACGGATCGGGTGCATGCTTTGAATGTGGTGGAATGGATCATAAGATGAGACATTATCCGTGGGTCCCCACAAACTATAAGGATAGTTATCGGTGTTCTCAACTATACCCCTCTAGGAGTCACTAGTCTTGGCATGGTGCTTCGAAGGTAAGTTGAAGGTTTTGATTTTGATAGATCCGAGTTTCATTATTTCTTTCATTATTCTTTTGGTTGTTAGTAGACTTCTTGTGTGTCCCAAGTCGTGTTAACCTTTAGTATCTATCTCTTGGTTGAGTATGTGGTTGCTAGAAATTCCATAAGTATTGATATGTGTTCATATTGCATTAGGTTTTGCCTCATGACTTGTTGGATTTGATGTAGTGGATTTGATGTTATATTTGGGATGGAATAGTTGCATGAATGTTGTGTCTTCATGGATGTTAGGACCCGTAGAGTTAGAATTTGACCCCTTCCCCTTATGAACCCATCCTTAAGTGGGAGGTTGTCAAGTGGTAGCAAAAGAGGTAGGTCCATTCTTGTCTTAAGATCCAATTGATCTCTAAGGGTTTCTCCATGTTCTTATTGCATAGAAGCCTTGTCTTGTGATCTTGGTTGAACTTAGCTTGATGTGTCAGAGGTCTTGGAGTAGTTTGGGCTACCTGCATAGAATGCTTTCAAAGAGTGTAGAACCCGTAAGGTTGTGATATGATAGCTAAGGACAAATGATCTATTTAGTGAACTATGATGGGTTAGTCACTTTTCTAAGATTAATCTTTGGGTCAATTTTTGTCCCCAAGTGAGGGTGAGGGTAAGTGATATTCCCAGGTGTCTTTTCGATTTAGGAGTGAACATCATTAGTATTGGTGAGATTGTTTGGTTGACTTATGCACCGGTGGTGTTGTGGGTTTCTTGATTAGAGTCATAAAACCCTACCTTGATATGTTGTGGTGGTCTCTAGTGAAAAGGTATTGATTTATTTAGAGCTTGTGAATCATTTGGGGATAGTCTTGCAAGTCTTGGAGGATAAAAGGTTGTTTTCTAAGTATGAGGAGTATGTGTTGTGGATAGCAAGAAGGTGGGTAGAATTCTTTAAGGATTATGATATGAGTGTGCATTATCTTTCCTGGTAGGGCTAATGTTGCGTCGACGCTCTAGGTAGCCTCGCATGTGTTACTGAAGGTGTTAAAGAGGAGACTAGTGGGGTTCATTGGTTGTTTAGATTGGAAGTTAGGTTGGGAGCATGGTGGTGTAGTATTCTTGATGGTTCCAACTCTTTTTTGATTAAGAGGCCTAGATTAGGCAAGACCTTGATTCCGCCTTATTAGAGTTGGATGTTTTAGGTGTGAAGACGATAGAGTAGAGATTGTCTCCAAAGGGAGAGATAGTGGTTGGTGGTACCAAGTGGTTTAGGTGTGTTTAAGGTTGACAATTGAGTTATGGTTATGAGTCCTTATGAGATGTCGGGGGAAGTTGGCAAGGTTGCATGAGTTTGGGAATTGCCTATGGTAGGGGTATGGTTTATCCGATTTTTATGCTTCTTACCGACAAATACTGATCAAAATCATGCCTAAAATATTTGTATCAACCAAGTTAAAAAGGTCGTCTCTTTTCTCTCCAAAAATCAAATAAAATAAAATACTCAAAATAAAATC
>JAABOM020103807.1:0-25712 GCA_011800125.2 Solanum clarkiae
ATATATATATATATATATATGTATATATATATATATATATGTGTGTGTGTGTGTGTGTGTATGTGTGTGTGTGTGTGTGTGTGTGTGTGTGTGTATATATACCTTAAGCTTGGGTCGTAACTTAATCAATCAACGATATCAATAATACATATGAGGAATTAAGCCTCTAGACCACACTGCATTTGAGAGATAGATTCTTCGAAATTTAGTATATTAAATTATTTTAATATGTTTTACTTTAATATTATTGTGCCGAAATGTGGCACCTGATCCTATATATATATGTGTGTGTGTGTTTGTGTATGTGTGTGTGTGTCGACTCGTGACACCCGATCCTATAATATATATATGTCAAAATGTGATACCCGATCCAATATAATATATATGTGTTGGAACTTGATACCTGATCTAATATGTAATTCATTATTCTTTATCATTACTAATCACTTCATTACCAATATTTCATCAAGTCTTGTTTATTCAAGGCATAACTTTGAAAGATCAAGTTCAAGATTATGAGTTTCATGGTCTTGGGGTTGCAGACCAATCACAAAAATATATATCAGTCAACCAAACCACAATAATTAAACGCATAGAAAATATAACAGCTTTACTCAATGACTATCAATCGCTATTAAGAATCTCTCTACTAGATAGAACAAACCATAACTTACCTCAACCGACGAATCAAAGAACCAAAGTCAACCAAGCTAGTTCACTGTTATTTTTTCTTTCTTCAATACCTCTAAACGCTTTGAATCTATCAAATATATAATATTTATAAATAAATGAGTCCATAAACACCTATATTGCTATATGTCTAACCTAGATTTAAAACTCACCCAACCTATAGAGTAATGAAACCGGCACTCACTAAGTTGAACAAGCCTATAGAAAATGTTGGCTTTTCTGACTTTCACTTTAAATATTTGTACCAAATGCATGGTAAACTGACAACCAATTAGTATTTCCAGTGTTGGCTACATGAGATTTCTTAGCCAAAGATTAGTAGAATTTGATTATTAGAACCTTATAATGAGTAAAATGCATGGTTAGTGATATTCCACACTTACTAATACTTATCCCATATTCTTGCTATTGAGTTTGAGTGGATTCCTGAATCAAAGCATTATGCTGCTGGAGTTACAATTATTCTTGTAGGAATAAAGATAGGTTAGCATGTCTTTTAAATTGAAACCAACTCAACTCCCTAAATTTCAAGCCTGGAATTAAGTTCAATTCCTCCATATAACATAATTCTAAGAATACTCATTTAATACAATACACTTAATATCTAATTGCCTATTTCAATATATCAATACTTAAACTATAAAGTGATAATTAAGAGAACAAACTTTACCACGAAAAATCTACTAAACCCAGGACGCTATGAAGGAATAAGTTACAAAACTATGACCTACTAACATAGCCATTATGATGTCTGACAATTGTCCATTACTCTTAATCCTTATCATGTTAGCAGAGCTTACTTTTCTCTATGTTTTGAACACAATTTTGAATGCACCATATGAAACCAACTGTTAAATACAACAGCCTTCAACACCATAAACAATTATAAATAATACTCATCCACTAATCAGTGAAAGAAATTATAAGGTTGATTTGATTAAGACTCACCTGTTGAAATTTTTTGTCAACCCAATCGGCGTCGCAAGAACACCAGTTAATCCATCACTTGTTTGGTATGAAAAGGAAAATATTAACCCCTTTTCTTTAACTCTTTTTTTTAGATCAAATAATATTGGATATTAATTAAATTATCACTTCAACCCATCAATCAAATCAATTATCTAAGTTTACTCTTCAACTAGATAACCAAAGTTATCAAATAATCCAAAAATTTCCTTTTTAAAATTTACAAAATGAATTTTTATGAAATAAAAAGCTCTGTTTCTCAAAACGACTTAAGGGTCATTACAATAGGATACCAATTTATCCACTATTCGTCCCCGAACAGTCAAAAGAAAAATAAGGGTAGGAATGGATACTTGACTCAATGAAGTGATGTGGATATCGTCCACATATATCTATCTCATTCTCCCAAGTGGACTCCTCAACTGGATGATTCTCCCACTGGACTTTCACTAATGCAATCTCCTTTGATCTTATATTATGGACCTCCCTATCTAGGATAGCTAAAGGCTCTTCCTTATAAAATAGGTTCTCATCAAGTACGACCAAATTCCAACGAATAATGTAATTCCCATCACCATAATATTTCTTTAGCATAGACACATGAAACACTGGGTGTACTGCGGATAAACCTAGAGGCAAAGCTAACTTATCGGCTACCTATCCCACATGCTTAAGAACTTCAAACGGTCCATATATCTCGGACTAAGCTTACCTCACTTACAAAACCTTACCATACCCTTCATGGGTGAAACCTTCAACAATACTTGCTCTCCCTCCATGAACTCCATGTCCCTAACCTTTCAGTCCAAATACTCCTTCTGCCTGCTTGTGCTATTAGAAGCTTCTCCTGAATTAATTTTACCTTCTCCAATGACTCCCTTAGAAGATTAGTACCCTAAGCCCTCATTCGAATGAATCAAAAAAACCTATAGGAGACCTACATCTCCTCCCATATAATGCTTCAAATGGAGCCATGTCAATACTCGAGTTATAGCTATTATTACACAAAAACTCTACTAAAGGTAAGAATCGATCCCAGTGACCACCAAAATCTATCACACATACACGAAGCATATTCTCTAGCACTTGAATTGTCCTTTTGGACTATCCATCGGTCTGAGGGTGAAATGCGGTACTAAGAACCAATCTAGTACCTAGCTCAGCCTGCAAGGTCCTCCCAAAATTAGAAGTAAACTGCGTACCTCTATGTGATATGATGGAAATCGGAATTCCATGCAAACGAACAATCTCGCTAATATAGAGTTTGGCTAACTTCTCTGCATTATAAGTCACCTTTATGAAACAAAGTGAGCAGTCTTGGTCATCCTGTCAACGATCACCCATATTGAATCAAACTTACCCAATGTCTTCGGAAGACTAACCACAAAGTCCATGACAATTCTTTCCCACTTCCATTCAAGAATGGGTATTACTTTGAGAGTCCCTCAAGGCCTCTGGTGCTCATACTTTACATGCTATAAATTGGGACACTAGGCAACAAAATTAGCAATGTCACACTTCATCCTACTCCACTAATAATGTTTCCTCAAGTCATGATAATCTTGGTTGCACCAAGATGTATGGAGTACCTTGAACTGTAAGCTTGTACAAGAATAGTCTGAATCAAATTATCAACACGAGGCACAGGTACCCGCCCCTTAATCCTCAGAACACCTTCTCATCAATCGCAGCTTAGTTGGCCTTTCCTTATAAGACTATATCATGAATTCGGCTCAACTTCTCATCATCATACTGCTTCTCCTTAATCTTATAAAAAAACAATGATTTTGCCTCTATACAAGCCAAGACCCTTCACAGTTACTTCCAGCCTCAAGAGGTCATTAGCTAGAGTTTGGACCTCTTTAGCTAATAGGCGCTTAGAAACCTGCAAATTGGCTAAAGTCCCCATGCTTCCTGCTTTCCTACTTAATGCATCAGCTACCGCATTAGCTTTGCCAGGGTGATAGAGAATAGTGATATCGTAGTTATTTAGCAATTCCATCCATCAAACTCATCAAAGCAACAGGAGCATTTGTAAGTCCAAAGGACATAACCAAAAATTCATAGTGCCCCATACCTTGTTCGAAAAGCAATCTTTGGTACATCCGCCGCTCATATTTTTAACTGGTGATAACCAGAACTCAAATCAATTTTTGAGAAGACACAAGCATCCTGTAACTAATCGAATAAGTCATTAACACGGGGAAGGGGGTACCTGTTCTTAATAGGTACCCCGTTCAGATGTCTGTAGTCTATACACATACGAAGGATACCATCTTTCTTCTATATAAAAAGAATTGAGGCACCTAAAGGAGAGAAGCTTGGTCTAATAAAACCTTTACCCAACAACTCTTGAAGTTGGGCTTTTAACTCTCAATTCAGTCGAAGATATTCTGTAAGCGGAATAGAAATAGGACGAGTACCTGGCTCCTGATCAGTACAAAAATCAATATCCCTATCTGGTGGCACGCCAGGTTGGTCTACAAGAAAGACATCCACAAATTCATGCACTATTAAGATAGATTCAATTGAGGGAACTTAAGAACTATCATCCCTGAGATGTGCTAGAAAGGCTAAACAACCCCTACTCACTAACTTTGTAGCATGCAGAACAAAGATGATTCGAACTGGAGAAGGAAAACAATCAACTTCCCACACTAGCTGATCCATCCCAGTCTTGACTAATATCACAGTCTTAGCATTGCAATCCAAGATAGCAAAATTTTGAGAAAGCCAAGTCACACCCACGATAACATCATATTCAACCATCTCTAGAATAATCAAATCAACATAAGTTATGCTTCCCACAAAAGTCACAAGGAAAGACCTATACACTTTCTCAACTAATACAGACTCACCAACAGGAGTAGAAACACGAATAGGCGTATCAAGTATGTAACAATGCAAACTAAGTCCATCAGCAAAAACAGAAGATACATATGAAAAAATGGATCCACGATTAAATAATATGAAGGAAGTGCAATTGCAAACCTAAGGATACCTGTGATAACTATATCTGATGCCTCTGCCTCTAGCCTCCCTGGAAAAGCATAACAATAGGCTCTGTCACCTGTTTAACCATTTCCACTGCCAGGCTACATACCAGTAGTTCTAAGCCTGCCACTCCGGCTGGACTGGTGACACCCACGACCTTGGTCACTACATCCTCCAGAATGACAGCCCCTACCATGACCACCTCGACCTCTAGCTACTAGGACTCTATAACCTAGATTATACCAAGGCTGACTTTGCCTCGGACAATACCTTCTAACATGCGCAACCTCACTACATCCATAAGAAATCTTAGGATCAAGTGCAGGCCTCTGCAAAGATGAAGAACACTGAATATAACCCCCAAAATTAGAGAGCAGCTGGCTATTTCCTGATGGAACCCTAATCTGAAACCTGCAATGAAGACTGAATCGGACGGGCTGAATAACTACCAGAACTTTATGCTCTAGAGTAAGAATAACTAAACTCTCTTTCCTTACAGAACTTCTTAAATGTTTCCATCTTGATGAAGTCATCTGGCTTCATCCCCTCTACTTGTATAACAAAATCAACCACTTGTTGAAAGGTGTTTGCTGAATCAGCCACCTACAAGGTTGAAATCTGCAAATATGACCTCAAACCCTTCATAAAGCAATGGATCCTCTTCTCTGGACTGAAACAAAGCTGGGTAACATATCTAGATATAGCATGAAATTTGGCCTCATAAGCTGAAATTGTTATCTTCCCCTAATATATATTAAGAAACACATCTCTTCTCTTGTCCCTTAAAGTTCGAGGAATATACTTCTCCATAAAGAAGTTAGAAAAGGTTGTCCAAGTCATAGTTGGTGTTTTTGCTGGCTGACACTCAACATGCGACCTCTACCATATTTTAGCATCCCCTGAAGCTGGTATGTCACAAACACAATGCCAAATCGCTCTACTATAGCCATATTGTAAAGTAACTCATTGCAATCAATAAGGAAATCGTAAGCATCCTCAGATTCAGTGCCTCTGAAGACTGGAGGTTTCAACTTTAAGAACTTGAAAAAAAGGTCATGTTGGTCACTAATCATTATAGGCCCTATAGTCAATTAAGGAAACGTATATGTCTCCAAGGATGAATTTATACAAGGGGTCGCAATAACTTCATGTTGTAATCCCTGAACCTGAGGTACTGGGGTGCTTGGCCCTGATTGGATAACCCACTGAGATAGGTGAGAACCTGGTGGATCATGTGTATAGTAGGCTGGGGTGGTACTTCCTTATCATGAGACTGCTCATCCACCACCTTAACATCCTCTCTAGCTACTTCATCATCTGGTGGATGGGTCGTTGCTCTTTCCCTGGTTGGACAGTTGTTTGGCCCTAACCTCAGGTGGGATTTCTCCACGACCTCTACCACGACCTCTTATAACTCCTCCTCCTCGGCCTACAGCCCTAACGATTGGCTCAGACATTGTTATTGCTCTAGTTCTAATCATCCTGCAAAATAGAATGAAGGAAATCAAATACCAATTTGTAACACCTAGATACCAATCGAATTCAAGTAATAGCCTGAAAGATATAAAGAAGGGAGTCTTCCCAAGGTCCTGTAGCCTCTCGAAGAAAAGTAATGGTGTACCAGTACCATTCTGCAAAACTCTACTAGGCATGTCCTCGTGTGATGAGATCATTAAACCTAAAGCTTTAATACCAAGTTTCTAACGACCGAAAACGGGTCATTAGTGGCACCCACACTTATCCTCCTAGGGGGGAAATCCAGCATATAAATCCCAACCTATACTAATGGTTCATATATAAAACATGATAATAATCAAAAGGTTAAACTTATAAAGCATAAATAACCTAAAATTACTAAGTTTATTACTTAATGTTCCCTAAAATTTGAAAGTCATCACATCAAGGACACTAATATCAAAATACCAAGTCTAAGAATATCAACACCAACATGAATGACCAAGTGGTTTACGTCCAAAATCTAAGGACACCATGACAAGACCAATTAGATCCAACACGACCTAGAGAAATAGCTCACCCTGGAACCTAATGTGCTATAGACTGGCTAGAGCTGAGGGTGAGTTAAAGACGATGGGACACTCGCTGCACTCCACAAAATAAAAACTAGAAAAATACAAGTAAAGGTCAGTATGGACAACATGTACTGAGTAGATATCATTAGCCGACTCAAAATAGAAATCAATATGCATAAAATAATAGCTGAAAATCACCCATAACACTTACTAGGTAGCAACAACAAGAACAAGTACATAACCATTCAACGATATCAATAATACATATGAAGACTCAAGCCTCCAGATCACACTGCTTTTGAGAGATAGATTCTTTGAAATTGAATATATTAAATTATGTTAACACATTTTTCTTTATTATTATCATGCCAGAACGTGACACCACCCTTTCGAATATATATATATTTATGTGTGTGTGTGTTAGAGAGAGAGAGAGAACGTGACACTCGATCCTATAATATATGTGTCAGAATGTGACACTCGATCCTATAATATATATGTGTTGGAACGTGACACCCGATCCTATAATATATATGCGTCGAAACATGGCATCTGATCCAATATATATATATATATATATATATATATGTTGGAATGTGGCACCCGATCCAATGCACTCGAACGTGACACCCGATCTAATATATGTGATTCATTATTCTTTATCATCATTTCACACTTCATTACCAATGTTTCATCAAGTATTCTTTATTCAAGGCATCACTTTGAGAGATCAAATTCAAAATTATGAGTTTCATGGTCTTGGGATTGCAGACCAATCACAACAATATACATCAGTCAACCAAAACATAATAATTAAGCGCATAGAAAATATCACAACTTCACTCAATGACTATAGATCACTATTAAGAGTCTCTCTATTAGATAGAACAAACAATAGCCTACCTCAATCGATGAATCAAGGAACCAAAGTCAAGCAAGCTGGTTCACCGTTATTTTCCCTTTCTTCAATATCTTCAAACGCTTTGAATCTATCAAATATATAATATTCATAAATAAACGAGTCCATAAGTAACCATATTGCTATATGTCTAATCTAGATCTAAAACTCACCCAACCTATAGAGTAATGAAACTGACACTCATCAAGTTGAACAAGCCTATAAAATGTTGGATTTTTTGACTTTCACTTTAAATATTTGTACCAAATGCATGGTAAACTGACAACCAATTAGTATTTCCAGTGTTGTCTATGTGAGATTTCTTAGCCAAAGATTAGTACAAATTGATTATTATAAACTTATAATGAGTAAAATGTATGGTTGGTGATATTCCACACTTACTAATACTTATCTCATCTTCTTGCTATTGAGTCTCAGTGGAATCCTGTATCAAAGCATTATGCTCCTAGAGTTCCAATTATTCTTGTTGGAATAAAGCTAGGTTAGCATGTCCTTTTAACTAAAATTGTTGAGGTAAATGGAGTTTTGATGATGGACACAAAATCATGAAACATGTTGATTAGTCTGGTCCTTCATTACACTGTCTCAGAGAGGAGAAGACTAGATGCCACAAGATGCAAAATGGGCAGAATACTTGAAGATAAGGTCGCAAAATTAAAGTAGAAATTCAATTTAGAAATTACAGGGAATAAAAGAGTTGGTATGAAGAAGGAGTTCGAAAAGTTGAAGAACTCTACCACTGCAAAAGATGGAAACCAAGGAGGTTGACTTGATGAAGAACTCTAGAGTGAAGAGGGAGTTAGAAAAACTGAAGAACTCTACTACTGCAAAAGATGGAAAACAAGGAGGTTGACTTGATGAAGAACTCTGGAGTGAAGAGGGAGTTGGAAAAACTGAAGAACTCTACTACTGCAAAAGATGGAAAACAAGGAGGTTGACTTGATGAAGAACTCTGGTGTGAAGAGGAAGTTCGAAAAGCCGAATACCTCTACTACTGCAAAAGACAGAAAATAAGGAGGTTGACTTGATGAAAAACTCTTCAGTGACTTAATTAAAAAGGACTAAAAAGATTCAGTGTAATCCACCTAGACAAAAAGCAAAAAAGGTTCTGTGAAGTCTACAATCTTGAGAACAAATTAGTAGGTTTGTTTCATTGTTGAGCTACATCCAGGAAGTTATTTAATTCTTTCTTGTTGAGTCGTGTTGTCTTACTTAGCTCAGTGATCTATAAACTGAGATTAGGTATAGTCTTCAAGTTAGGGGAAACTCGAATACTTGAGAATATAAACCTTGGGAGGTTCGCGTGTAGTTAGGAGTTGCTTGAAGTTCGTTATTTCTTAGATTTCTAGGAATTGTAATCTTTTGTTGGGGATCATTTTGATTTAGTGAAGTTGGGAAAGTTCCTGTAGGGGTACAAGTCGTGGTTTTTCACCTTTTGTGAATTGGGTGTTTCCACGTAAAAATTTTATGTTCTCATCTGAA
Source organism: Solanum clarkiae (assembly GCA_011800125.2). Taxonomy (NCBI): domain Eukaryota; kingdom Viridiplantae; phylum Streptophyta; class Magnoliopsida; order Solanales; family Solanaceae; genus Solanum; species Solanum clarkiae. Next base: position 9,082 of record JAABOM020103807.1, read on the forward strand.
TTTACTTTTTGGAAACATGTTTGTAAACTTGGTTCTTCGATTAGAAAAATCCATAGGTTGTGCAAATCTAACAATTGATATCAGAGCGGGTTTTCTTATTAAAGGCTAGTACCTAAGAATTGATCATGATAAATACTGCAACTCCTCTTGGATACGTAGAAGGACAATCAATTGTGAGGTCACCATTCTTCGATAGAACTCATTTCCAATGGTGGAAAGCAAGGATGGAAGACTTCATCCAAAGTAAGGATTACGAACTATGGGACAGGATCACTGTGGGACCTACTATTCCAATGAAAACCGTGGAAGGCAAATAAGTTCCAAAGGAAAGTAGGGAATTCACTGCTAATGACCTTGTAGCATTAAGGAAAAATGTTGAAGCCAAAAAAATTTTGGTTTGTGGACTGAGACCAGATGAGTATAACAGGATATCAAACTGTACTACTACTAAGAAAATTTGGAATGCTTTGACTATTGCACATGAAAGATCCGATCTAGATGAGGATCAGATGGTCTCTTTAGCAAAGAATTTCAAGAAATTTCCTAAGAAAGAGAAAGGGAGAGGAAAGAGAGAAACAGATAGCAGAAAGTAGTCTGACGACTTAGGAAGCAGAAAAGAGCCTGACGACAAAGATCAATAAGAATTCTACAAGTGTGGGAAAACTGATCATCATATCAAACAATGTCTAAAATGAAAAATTGAATGGAGAAAAAGAGAAAGAGCTGAGGAAGAATTAAAAGACAAAGCTACTAAGCAAAAGGTGAAAAAGGAGTATGGTATGATGGCTACTTGGGGCTCAGGATTCAAGGAACTAGACACTGAAAACCTTGATGAGATTGCATTCATTGTTGCTGATGATTCAGATCTTGAACATGATGATAAATCTGAGGTAAGTATTCTTGAACTAAAAGAACAGCTACATCTTTTTCTCTAAAAGAAAGCTAATCCTGCTAATGAATCGGTTGATAGATGAGTTTCAAAAAGTAGCTAATGAAAAGGATCAACTGATTAAGGACTTTTTTGATAAAAAATTTGAATGTGTTGAGGTCAAACATTGTCTGAATGAAGCTAATGAAGAGAATTACAGATTGAACAAACAGGTCGAAAAGCTTGATGCACTTGTGCGGAGCTTAAAATATAAGGTTTTGAAACTGACAATCACAGAAAAAGGTAATAGTAAAATGAATGACGAATATCAAAAGGTTGAAACTGAGTTGAAAGAGTGCAAAATTGATTTCTTTGGTGAAAAAGAAAAGGTTAAAAAATTAACTCAGGAAATTTCCAACCTAAAAATGGATCTAGAAAGAGAAAATAGGTGGACCCAATCTTCAAGAATAGTGAACCATCTAGGAAGTAGAAATCATAGTACGAAAGTTGGAATAGGGTTCTGCCAGGAGAATGTCACTACTACTAACTTGTGCTATCTTTGTGGAACGATTGGACATCCTACTACTGAGTGTCCAACTGCAAAAAATGTCAGGACCAGGAATAGGAACACGAGCCTTCTGAATAAAAAGTGGACTAAAAGTGATAAAAGAAATAGGTCAAGGAATGTGTTGCCAAGCTGGGAAAGAAGGGATCTTATTTATCCTTTTTACAACAGGAAGGGACCCAAGCTAGTCTAGGTTCCTAAAACTAACCCTTGAACTGTCTTGCAGATAGTAGGAAAGGAAAAAAGCATTGGTACAAGGATAGTACTTGATCAAGGCATATGACTAGGGATAAACTCAAATTCCTTTCATTAGCACCATTTAAAGGGGGAAATATTTCCTTCAGAGATTAAAAAAATTATTATTGGAGTTGGAAAGATTAAGAAGTGAATCAAGGGCCTTGGAAGAGGTTGAAGGGTTAAAAAACTGTACATAAAGGAGATAGACCAAACTGCCAAAAGGCATAAAAATGTGTACAAGACTGACATCATGGGAATGCCAGGTACACAGTTGAAATGCTTGAGTGCTATTACTAATGATCCTTTACTTTAGCACAAAAGACTTAGACATGCAAGTCTAAAACAACTTAATAATCTGGCATCAAAGGACATGGTTATAGGGCTGCCTAAAACAAAGTTCAAAGACAACAAAGTATACAGCATGTGTAAGGCGGAAGCAAGTAAGATCATTCTTCAAGTCAAAGAACCAGTTAAGCACTACCAGGTGTCTGGAATTGGTTCATATCGACTTATGTGGGCCTATGAGGGTAAAAAGCAGGGGTGGTAAAAGGATGACTATGAGTTGGAGCACAGGACAGAGCAACAAGCAATGCTACCTGGTTCATATATAGGACAACTGGAGAGCTTACAGTCAGGGGGAACTATAAGTTTTGAACTCAGTCTGCCGACTCGAGATGTGCCTAATAAGAATTTGTAGAAATTGAACAAACCCAAGAATCTTCCAAGCTAATGAATTGAGAATTTAAGATGAACATGATGGGGGAACTCAAGAGGATCTTCAAGTATCTCAAGGGAATTTTAGAATTGGGACTTTGTTACTCTAAAGGTAGTAGTCTCAACCTTGTAAGGTATACTGATGCTGACTATGATGGTTATTTAGTGGACATAAAAAGTACTTCAGATATGGCTCACTTCCTTGGAACATATTTGATTTCCTGGACCATTAAGAGACAACTCTGTAGCCTTGTCAACTATTGAGGTTGAATATGTGGCAGCTAGATCATGTTGTTCTCAGTTGCTTTGGATTAAGCAACAACTGCTGGATTTGGGTATAGATGTTGGTTGCGTTCCTATTTCTTGTGGTAAAACCAGTGCTATTAATATTTCTAAGAATCTTGTTCAACATTTAAAAAAACTAAACATATTGATATAATACACCATTTTCTTCCTGACAATATGGAAAAGCTCACATTTCAATAATGTTTTGTCCTACTGAGAATCAAATCAAGGACATCTTTACAAAAGCACAAAGTAGGGAACACTTTGAAAAAATCAAATTAGACTTAGGGATGATTAAGATTGGATAAACTCCCCTCGATGATTGGCTGAAAAATCAGGTTTTGTACTAACATCTAAAATAAGTTCTCATTTCAATTCTCACATGTAGTGCATCTCAAAATCCAAAAAAATGGACTAAGTCTATATTGATATGTATTACAATGTGCAAGTTACTAGCTCAGGTGCAGAGGATGAGGGGAAGTTGAAAATAAATCAGGTAATAATTATTTTGTGTCTAACATAGTGATTGATAAATGAGTCAGGTACCCTAACCTGTTTCTTCTCTTCCCTAAGTCATGATCATTTTTTCCAACTAAAACCCACATGTCCTTTCATACTTCATTCACTTTCAAAAGAACTCCCTCATTCGGGGCCAAGTCATTATAGAGTTTGAGGAGTTTGACATGGATATTCTTCTTTCTAAATTAGAATTTCAGGGGTGGTCTGACTTGTTTCTCTTAGGTAACACTCTAAGAAAATTTGCTAATCCGAGATGTATGAGTTCTATGGGAGGGTAATGGTGTGTGATTCTGTTTTCATCACTACTGTTCAGGGTAAGTCTATTAATCTTAGTGCTCCTGACAGTGGGAGAATTTTGGGGATTCCTAATGAGGGTTGAGATCATTATGTCTACCACAAATGACTTGCCTTATGCTCTTGACTTTCTAGTCAGATCATTCCTGTGTTTCGGAGCTTGCCACCTACGCTCCGCCATCCATTCCAAGTTTAGTGAAATTTCACTTAACTTCTCAGGTCGTCCTACCTTGGCTCAGCATAGGCATGTCTTGCGCAAAGAAATGTCCTCTCTTCATAGGTTGTATTTTGATGTGTGCACAAGGTCTACGTTTCTTGAAAGGAAAGAAGGTTTGAGGCTAGTTTCTTTGATCTGACTTTGATGGAACTGTTAGATACAAATGTTCTTATCAATCTCCCTAGCCTAGTTCTTAAACATTTGCAATATGTCCTTATCAAGGATAAAAATTGGCATGCCTCCCATATGGCTAGTAGTTGTCTCAACTCTTTAAGGCATATTTTGTTCCTGTTCAAGTTTATACCACGAAAGTGACTAAGGATGTGCTTAGACAGATGAACCACAATGCTCTACCTATTTCTATGCAGCGTGGTGGCACCCCTCTTCATAAACTTCAACTTACTTTGGATATCAATACTGCAAAATTAGCCATCGCATATCAGGAGTTTTCACAGGACCGAAGTGTCCTGCATTCTTGGATCTCTGACCTAGAGGACACTATGCACAAGGAACGTGCTACCTATGCTAAGATTGTTCATAACTTGTCCTTTTTGATTCCCTCTAATGCCCCTTCTACCTGACCTGTTCCTTTGATCTGTTTCTGGTTTTTGGGTAACTGCTCATGTTATCAGTAACTCTGTCAAGATACTTAACTTTTGTTTCTGGTTAATTTTGTTTTCTAGAGTGCCTCTGGTATGCTGATCTCAATGTAATTTTGCTATCTTTAATGCATAAAAATGTTTCTTGTTCTACTCTGTGTTATTTGTGATAACTGTGTGTGGCCTTGACTTATGCCTACTTATCTCTTTGTATGATTGTTACAAAGCTTGGTTTTTCGATGATGCCAAAAGGGGGAAGTTATATCTGAGTTGTGCAATATTTATAATAGTTGTTTAAACTGTTGCATTCTCAAGGTTCCTTCTTAGTAGCTGCAGGCGAGATAGATGGATGCTGATACTCAGGAAGTTTGTCATCATCCAAAATGGGGAATATGTTGAGGTAAATGGAGTTCTGACGATGGTCACCGAATCATGAAATATGTTGATTAATCAGGTCCTTTATTGAACTATCTCAGAGAGAAGAAGACTAGATGCTACAAGATGCAAAATGGATAGAGTACTTGGTGATAAGATCGCAACATTAAAGTAGGAAGTCAATTCAGAAATTACAGGGAATAAAAAAGTTGGTATGAAGAAGGAGTTCGAAAAGTTGAAGAACTCTACTACTGCAAAAGATGGAAAACAAGGAGGTTGACTTGATGAAGAGCTATGGTGTGAAGAGGGAGTTGGAAAAACTGAAGAACTCTGTTACTGCAAAAGATGGAAAATAAGGATGTTAACTTGATGAAGAACTCTGGTGTGAAGAGGAAGTTCGTAAAGCTGAAGAGCTCTACTAGTGCAAATGACGGAAAACAAGGAAGTTGACTTGATGAAGAACTCTTCAGCAACATGATTAAAAAAGGCTAAAAAGATTCAATGTAATCCACCTAGACAAAAAGCAAAAAAGGGTTTGTGAAGTCTATAGTCTTGAGAGCAAATTAGTAAGTTTGTTTCATTGTTGAGTTATGTCCAGGAAGTTGTTTAATACTTTCTTATTGAGTCGTATTGTCTTACTTAGCTCAATGATTTATAAACTGAGGTTAGGTATAGTCTTCATGTTGGGGGCAACTCAAAGACTTGGGAACAAAAACCTTGGGAGGTTTGTGTGTAGTTAGGAGTTGTTTGAAATTTGTTGTTGCTTATGTTACTAGGAATTGTAATCTTTTGTTGAGTCTCATTTTGATTTAGTGAAGTTCGGAAAAATTCCTGAGGTTAGCTACTAACATAGCCATTATGATGTCTGACAATTGTCCATTACTCTTAATCCTTATCATGTTAGCAGTGCTTACGTTTCTCTATGATTTGAACACAACTTTGAATGCACCATATGAAACCAACTATTAAATACAACAGCCTTCAACACCATAAACAATTAGAAATAGTACTCAGTCACTAATCAATGAAAGAAATTATAAGGGTGATTTGATTAAGACTCACCTGTTGAAATTTTCTGTCAACCCTATCGACGTCGTAAGAACACCAGTTAATCCGTAACTTGTTTGGTATGACAAGGACAATATTAACCCCTTTTCTTTAACCCCCTTTTTAGGTCAAATAATATAGAATATTAATTAAATTATCACTTCAGCCCATCAATCAAATCAATTATCTAAGTTTACCCTTCAACTAGACAACCAAAGTTATCAATTAATCCAAAAAGCCCCTTTTTAAAATTTACAAAATAAATCTTTATGAAATAAAAAACTTAGTTTCTCAAAACGACTTAAGGGTCACTACATCATGTGACAGACTTTCTTTTGTACAGTAGTGAATCCAGAAAATTTATATCATGGGTGCTTAATTATTTTTAGTTTGGAAGTTGCTACATAGAGTGGATGTTTTGTTAATATATTTTAATAAATTATTAAATTTGTATATAAATAATAGTGTTTATTACATATGACAATGGGTGCTTAAGCACCCACAGTGGACCATGTACGTCCGCCACTACTTTGTAGTCGTTCTTAAAAAAATTAAAATATTTTTACACTTAATTTGCATTTAAATATGCAATATGAAGTTATTATTCAAAAATTATGATTTTCAAGACAATGTTTGAATACGCAGTTTGAAATCATGATTTAAAATTCTACAAAATGCTTGATTTGGTATTCCAAATCACAACTCAGAAAAAAAATTGACTCATCAGTGTATACTTTATTTTATTTTTGTTTTTTTTTTAGAAAAAACCATCATTATAAAATTTACAAAAGGATACTCGTGTTAGGATGAAGAGATTGACTATACCATGTGAAAGGATTATATTAAGGAATAATTAGTTAATATTATTGTTGACTAGTGAATCTTTATAAATTATGCGTATTTGAAAGTTTGCAATCGCAAATATTTACTTATTAAAGTAACATGAAAATATCTGATTTACCAGTACGATACTTAGGATATTCTGATATCTTATTTATGAAATATAATTTGCTCTTCTAGTAAGATTGTATAATGAATAAGAAAATTTTGATGTTTTCACGAGTTATGGGATTTTCATGTTCAGGAAAAAGTACAAATTAAGAAATTTCAAATTGCATATCTAAAAATAATTTCAACTTTATATCAATCTGATTTCATATCGTATGTCCAAAAGGCCCTTTAGTAATAATTTAACTTTTGAAATACTAATTTATCCTTAATAATATGATTTAGAGCCACATAGACATCTATGACTTATTTTAGACTGTAAATTTCAAAAATCTTCCTTTTTTGTCTTAAATATCATGTCAAGTTAAATGACATCACATAAATTGAGACAGAGATTATGGAAATTGAATACTTTTATGGAGGGCAATGAGTTAAGGCACATCAAATTAGATTCATCAAGTGATAACTCAAGTTCAACAAAACATACTTGTAATTACATAAGTTAGGTCTGAGAAGAGTGGTATGTATATAATTCTATACTTACTTTATAAAGATAGAGATGTTGTTTCTGATAGCCCTTTGATTCAAGTAAAGTTTAATAAAATCAAGTATAAAAAATTAAAATACATTAGTGAAGCAATCATATTGTATATAGTGGAGAAGAGAATAGAAGTAAAAGTACATAATATGGTAAATTTTTTTTTTAATATGCTTGACAAAGAAATTAAGAAATAATTGTATGAAAAAAAATAATTTATGATGATTTAAATCAAATCAAATATTTTATAAATAAAATCATAGATTCCAAACATAAGACAATTTTAGACTCACCCTATCCAACTAAAAACAAAAGAAAACAAACTTATAGTTTTAGACACTCTTCTACTAGATAAACATATAGATAATAAAATTTAAAAAGGACTCCAAAACTTAGGACATTCTTTGACACACCCCCACCCCACCCCACCACTACAAAGAAGATCTGTCACAACCTAAGCCTAGGCCTAGACGTGACCGACTAATGGGGAACCCGAAGGAGTCCCAAACAAGCCTGATAGCATATCATTACACATTCTTGGTCACGGAAGCAATCAAAATTATAATAAAAAATAAGCATAAGCGAAGAAATTGGGACTAAGGATAAACTTTCATATCATAACATCAAGAAATAAGAGTGTCAAGACTCATAACATATCATGTCCAACAACACCTCTAGTGCATAGATAAGAGCGGGGTTCAAGACAAGCAACCAGACTCACCTTCATAGTTAATGTATACGTAAAAGAAAGGTAGTTTAGAATATAGCACGAGATCTTAAGCAGAGTACCAGGAATAGAGGACTCACCAACAAGCTTGAGTGAAGTTGTACTAGCCACGTGGGTGGAGATGCTCAAGTGGTGCTACGGTTCCTACATGGTTATATCATGTAGGCATAGAGTATGCATTAGTACGTTTGAATGTACTAAGTATGTAGGATGTAATGCAACAAGAAATAGGCATCATAATCGAAATGCATAATGAAGAGCAATAGATAGCATAATATCAATATGGCATGTATGAAAAACGCTTAAGTAAATCATTCTTAGCAAATCATTCATCTTACATAGATCATATTATATAAGTGTGGAAGAAACCTCAACCGACATACATAAGACCCTTTTGGAGAAGCAACCTTCCTTATGGGAGTCCGTCCCTTTTCGAATTAAGTGACCTTCCTTATGGGAGCCCATCCCTTTTCGGATTAAGTGACCTTACTTATGAGAACCCGTCCCTTTTCGGATTGAGTGACCTTACTTATGAGAGCCCGTATCCTTTCGAATTAAGTGACCTTTCTTATGGGAACCTATCCCTTTTCGGATTAAGTGACCTTCCTTATGGGAGCCTGTACCTTTTCGGATTAAGTGGTCATCTTTACGGGAACCCGTCCCTTTTCGTATTAAGTGGCCTTCCTTATGGGAGCCTGTCCCCTTTCAGATCAAGTGACCTTCCTTACAGAAACTCGTCCCCTTTCGGATTAAGTGACCTTTCTTATGAGATCTCGTCCCCTTTCGGATTAAGTGACCTTCTTTATGCGAGCCCGTCCTTTTTGGATTAAGCATTCCACAGAACTCGCTCATCGAACCATTACATTTCAATCATCAAGAAAGAACTCCCCATTTTTCCAATAATACAACAAACATAAGAACCCAACAATCTACTTGCAACACCATAGGTACTTTCTCATGAAGCAACTCATTTTAAACATTTCTATCATCACCATAAAGTCATTCAACTCATAATACATGCATTGGACCTTCAATATTTCAAGAAATCATAACGAACATTTTATCAAACACCTAACGGGTATGCAATGCTAGTGTAAAATCATAAAATTCAAGAGTAAAATCATGCTAGAACATTCAATGTAAAACCTTCAATAGATACTTGGTAACATCCTCAAGTAATAGATATCAATATCCTTTATCAAATCTTATGATAGATCTTAGATTCACAGCCCAAAACAAGGCAAAACAGTCAGATTTTCATAAGTCCAACATAGTGTGCAGTGATTTTCATAATAAATAATACCCATGAGTAAATCAACTTTAAATCATGCAATTGTTTAAGAAAAGGAAGCTTGGGCATCATGGGTGAAAGAAACCCATGAAAGAAACCCACATAATTTAGCTTTGGAGAACCCCTGAAAGAGATTGGAGATGGAGATTTGAAGCTTGAATGAAATCCTTGAAGAAATTCTTAAAATTGGTCTTGAGTTTTGGGACTTGAATTTAGGGTGAAATATAAGTCTAAGTGTTTGAGAGGATATTGAGGAATGTTAAGGCTGATATGAGGGTGAAATAAGGCTGAGTATAAGTATTTTCACGTATGGGGACCCTTAGGCTTAAGACTTGAAAGTCTTGAACCGTAAAATAAAACTGGACCAAAATAACACACTAGCGCATCGTGCCGTGGTCGCGTAAACTTCACTATTTTTGTGTAATCTTGAAAATTCATAATTCGATACGGTTGCTTAAAAATTGGGGTTAGATCCTTTTTCTCCTAAATTTAACCCCTCGAATAATAACATGAAGTTGAATTTTCGAAATGACAAACGAATTTTTAGATATATGGAAATTACGATTCCGGGCATTTCTAAGACACATTTTTGAGCACTTTTGGGGTCATTTCAATATCTCCTCCTAGGAAATATTCGTCCCCGAATGTCAAAGAAATGTACAAGAGAAGAGTAATCATAAGGAGATCAGCCCCAATAATAATGTAACAATGTACTTTAAAACAACATTTTTAAAATCTCAACATAAGTGTCAAAATCGTCATGAACTTGTCAACATAAACATGAGTGCATGCAATGACATAGGGGCTGAATTACAAAACTTGGATAGAATGGAAGAGATACGGATACTGCTTTTCCATTCTCGCTCCTAGAGACACTTTCGATTAGACGAACCTTCTAAAGATCCTTAATGAACACCACATACTTATCGATCAACTCCGTCCACCCTTCCATCCAATGCCTCCACCGTAGCCTTCTCTTAAACCAACTTATACTCCACAACATCTAAAATCTCACGAGTTCTATAGCTCTAGAGTTATCACCACATCCCTTCATCCTAGAAGCATGAAGAACCGAACAACCATAACACCTCTAGGTAATTCTAATCCTTATGCAACCTTACAAACCTCCCTCTATATCCTACAAGGGCTCACAATCCTAAACTCATTGTCGACCTTCATCACACCTAGTCCACTTTTTACCATAAACCACCATATCCCCGTCTCCCCCTTGGGAGACAACCTCCATTCTATCTTCTTTCACCCAAAACTTCCAACTCTAATTAGACGGAATCAAGGCCTTGCTTAATCTAGACCTTACCAACCAAGGAAAATTTGGAACCATCAAGAATACTACACCACCATGCTCAACTTGTCTATGTCACCATCATCAACACATGCCAGCCTACCTAAAGCACCGACTACAACATTAAAATTATTGGGGATAAATGATGCACACTTATGTCGTGATCCTTAAAGAATTCTAACCACCTTCTTGCTATCTTCCATTCACACCTATCATAATTATCAAACAATCCCTTCATCATCCAAGACTTACAACACTACCCCCAAATGATTCACAAGCTCTAAATAAATCAATGCGCCACCTCTAGAGACCACCATAACCCATGTCAAGGTAGCATTTTAAGACCTTATTCTTGAAACCCCAAAATATAGCCAGTGCATAAGTCAACACACAAGTCCAACAATACCCAAATGCTCACCACTAGTCCGAAAAGACACTTAGGATTGTCACCTACCCTCATCCTTACTTGGAGACAAAACCCAAAACAAAGATCAAGCTTAGAGAAGTGACTAACCCATTGTAGTTGACCAAATAAAGTGACCATCCTTAATCACCATATTACATCCTTATGGGTTCTACACTCATTGGAAACACCACATGAAAGTAGCCAAACCACCTCAATACCTCCAATCTACAAAATAAGCTCAACCAAAATTACAAGACAAGACCCTATGCAATAAGAACATAGGGAAACCCTTACAATCCTTCCTAGCTCCAATAGACCCACATAATCGAATCTTACTAGCAACAAGGAATAATGAAAGAAATACCGACTCACGAAACTATCAAAGCATGAACAATAAAAATCAAGGAAAATCTCTAACTTACCAGTAGCATCATCGAGTGTCTCATCCCTTCCTTGCCTTCTTTGAAGAGCATAGAACCTATTTTTCCTAGGAACATCCCCTTGGCCTTGAGCGTGACCATCTCTACCTTTGGTTTGAGCATGGAGGCAATCAATAACCCGATGGCCCATCTCACCACATCCAAAGCGAGCACTAGAATTCCTCCAACACGGGTCACCATGGTTTTTCATACATGTAGGGAACTTGGGCTTGAGCCCTTCACTGTTACCACCTTGGTGTATTAGGTTATTATTAGAAATCCTTCCATTAGGAGCATTGGAAGGCACTTGGCCTTGATGGAATAGACCATCCTTAGGACCTTAGAACTTACCATCAATACGGGCCCTCTTAGCCTCTCTACTCCTTCTCTTACTCAACTTTTTCCCTTCCAATTTCTCAGCATATGTCATCAAGTGAGACAAATCCATATCATTAATCAACATAGCGGACCGATATTCTCCATTCACCAAGTCGGAGATACCCATCATGAACTTGTTCATCCTCACCCTTAGGTCGGCAACCAAGTGATGAGCATACTTAGAGAGTTAGTTGAACTTGAGGGCATACTCGCTCACACTCATTGACCCTTGTCTCAAATTCATGTATTCTATCAATTTGGCTTCCCTAAGTTCAAGAGGAAAGAACCGATTAAGAAAGACCACCTTGAACTCTTCCCATAGAACCGCATTGTTGACTCCCTTCTCCTCCCCTCCCCCGATTGATTGTACCATGTTTGTGCTACCCCTTTGAGTTGGTAGCTTACCAACTCTTCCTTATCTTTCGATCTAACACCTATGATGGCCAATAACTTATGTCTTATCAATAAACTCTTGTGGATCTTCATCCACCCTAGACTCGTAGAACTCTGGTGGGCTCATCCACTGAAGTCTCTCACCCGAGAAGCCGGTGTAGGGGCATGAGGGGCTTGGGACCCTTGATTGGCTTGGTTGTCCACAACTTGTGCAAGAAAAGTGAGAGCCTCCGGAAGCTCTCCATTAGCCGATTGTCCCTCGAGAGCGCAGGCTCTTCCTCCCCTTGGGTTAGGCATGATCAACTAGTATGGTAAAGAACAATTATTGGGGGGACTTACTTCAACTTTATAGTACGACTTAGAATATGAAGAAGGGAAACATCTCCTAAAACGTCTCATAGCCTCCTACTTATAGTTGTGGTGTACAATACAACCATTGATAAGTACCTAACCGATGCAGTGTGTTGGACTCTAAGGATCAAAAAACCTAGTGCTCTGATACCATCTTTGTCACGACCCAAGCCTAGAGACTAAAGTGACTGCGAAATAGGGAACCCAAAAGAGCCCCAAACAAGGCTTATAGCATATCATTACACATCCTTGGTCGCGGAAGAAATTAAACTAACAATAAGAAATAAGCATAAGTGAGAGAATTGGGACTAAGGATAAACTTTCATATCATAACATCAAGAAAATAAGAGTGTCAAGATTCATAACATATCATGTCCAACACCTCTACTACATAGATAAGAGCGAGGGCCAAGACAAGCAACGGGCTCACCCCTCATAGTTAATGTATACATAAAAGAAAGGTAGTTTAGAGCATAGCATGAGATCGTAAGTAGCATCCCCAGAATGGAGGACTCACCAACAAGCCTGAGTTAAGCCATACTAGCCATGTGGGTGGAGATGCTCAAGCTGGGATCTGGTTCCTACATGATGATATCATATAGGCATAGACCATGCGTTAGTATATTTGAATGTACTAAATATGTGGAATGCAACGAAACAAGAGATAGGCATCACAATTGAAATGCATAGTTAAGAGCAATAGATAACATAATATCAATATGGCATGTATGACAAATGCTTAAGTAAATCATGCTTGGCAAATCATTTATCTTACATAGATCATATTATATAAGTGTGGAAGAAGCCTCAACCGACATAACGTAAGACTCTTTTGGAGAAGCAACCTTCCTTATGGGAGCTTGTCCCCTTTTGGATTAAGTGACCTTCATTACAGGAGCTCGTCCCTTGCTGGATTAAATGGCCTTCCTTATGAGAGCCCGTCCCTTTTTGGATTAAGTGAACTTCCTTATGGGATCCCTTTCCCTTTCAGATTAAGTGAACTTCATCATGGGAGCTCGTCCCCTTTCAAATTAAGTGACCTTCCTTATGGGAGCCCGTCCCTTTTCGGATTAAGTGGCCTTCCTTATGGGAGCCCATACTATTTCAGATTAAGTGGCCTTTCTTACAGGAGCCCGTCCCCTTTAGGATTAAGTGACCTTCCTTAGGGGAGCCCGTACATTTTTGGATTAAGCATTCCATAGAACTCGCTCATCAAACCATTACATTACAATCATCAAGAAAGAACTACTCATTTTCCCAATAATACAACAAACATAAAAACCTACAATCTACTTGCAGCACCATAGTTACTTTCTTATGAGCAACTCATATAAACATTTTTATCATCATGATAAAGTCTTTCAACTCATGAGACATGCATTGGACCTTTAATTTCTCCAAAAATCATAATCGAACATTTTATCAAACACCTAACGGGTGTGTAATACTAGTCTAAAACCATGCAATTCAGGAGTAAAATCAAGCTAGAATATTCAATGTAAAACCTTCAATAGATACTTGGTAACACCCTTAAGCAATAGACATGAAAACCCTTCATCAAATCTTACAATAGATATTAGATTCATAGATCAAAATAAGGCAAAATAGTCACAATTTCTTAACCCCAACATAGTGTGCAGTGATTTTCATAATAAATAAGACCCATGAGTAAATCAACTTTAAATAATGCAGTTGTTTAAGAAAAGGAAGTTTGGGCATAATCGGTGAAAGCAACCCATGAAAGAAACCCACATACCTTAGCTTTGGAGAACCCTTGAAAGAGATTGGAGATGGAGACTTGAAGCTTGAATGACATATTTGAAGAAATCCTTAAAATTGGTCTTGAGTTTTGGGACTTGAATTTAGGGTGAAATATAAGTCTAAGTGTTTGAGAGGATATTGGGGAATGTTAAGGATGATATGAGGGTAAAATAAGGCTAAGTATAGGTATTTTCACGTATGCAGACCCTTACCCCAAGTCTTAAAAGTCCTGGACTGAAAAATAAAACAAGAGAAAAATAACACACTGGCGCATTGCGCCGGTGTTGCATAAACTTCACTGTTTTTGTGTCATCTTGAAAATTCATAATTTGATACAATTGCTTAAAAATCGGGGTTAGACTCTTTTCCCCCTAAATTTGAGCCCCTGAATAAGAATATGAAATTAAATTTTCAAAATAATGAACGAATTTTTAGATATATGAAAATTACTATTCTAGCCACTTCCGAGACACATTTTCAGGCGCTTTTGGAGTCGTTTCAAGATCCACATAATTTTTTCTCTAGTTAAAGCTTCAAGTTCAAGTCTACATTATTTTGTTCATCAACTAAATTAATTATCTAATTTGCACTTGTTGAAATAGGAACATCTAATTGATTGATCAATGGCCTTGTAGAAATAGTAATAGGCTCATTTGCAGCAGCAAATGCTAAACATGGACCTCAAATTTGATTTCTTCCTTCTATTTGTCACCAATCGATTGATGGTGATCTACCACTTCTTATTGAGTGGTTAGCATTTGAAAATAATATTGGCAGGATCACACCACTATTATTTCTTCGCAAATTTTGCAAGATATAGGGCTGGAAATCAAGTTGATGTCAAATTTTCTGAGGAAAGAGGACCAAATCCATACATAGAAGTACGTCGGATAGCACTTTGTAGACTCGCATACGGTGGGCTACACGTTGAACTGATGAGAATAGAATTCCTAGTGAAAGAGGACTGAATGGACATCCATAAGGATATACGGTGACATTCTTTGAACCTGCATGATGTGGGGCTGCAGATTGAGCTGATGGAAGATTTTCTAGCAAAAAAGTATTAGAAGGACGTAGGACAACATTCTGTGAACTCGAATACCGTGGAGGTGCAAGTTGAGATGATGATACATTTTCTGAGTTTAAAACATTTGATGCATATACATAAGAACATAAAAGAATGTTTTGTTCAGATGTTACAGGATGAGTAATTTGCACATAATTCATAAATTCCATATGAGTACGAAATGCTCCACGGCAAAAAGGACGTCGAAGTAAAACATGAAAAGATACTAAAAATGGAGGAGAAAATTTTGAATTATTCATATTTGAAATATGAATAACAAAAAGATTCTATAAAGAAGAAAATGTTAGGAAAAAAAAAACAATTATGCACAAAAATTTGTAAAAAAGAAGAGAATTTATAGACTACTCACGACATAATCATGCCCGTTTGTTTATGTTTATTCCATTTTTGCAATGAGCAACAAGTTTACTATCAAATTTTATAATCTATTGATTTCTTTTTCCTAATTTGTAACAGATTTCAAGAAAAACATGAGTGAATATGTTTTCTCTTAAACTGGTCAGTCCTTAGTATTACCATTTGTCCAAATTTAATTAATTAATAAATGCAGATGATATGAATTTTAGATTGTTATAATCTATAGCACATAATGGATATTACTGTAAAATTTTAAGCCAAGAGTATCAAATTATCTTATTTCTGAATAATATTATCATATTAATTATGATATAAAGTGGAAATAACATTCATCTTTCTCACCAATTAATTGTAGAATTGAACAATTAAAAAATAGAAAACATTATTTATTTTAGTCAACATATGATAGTTATTTTAATTATTCTCTATCCATTTAAAGACATGTCTAGATTAAGGTAATTAATAAATTAAGACAAGGTAATTGTCAACATTTATATCAAAGTTGACCCATGAGAAAAAGAAAAATTAATGTTGGTGCACATAAATATATTACAATGTTTTTCTTCTTATTTAGAAAATAGTTTTAAAAGAAATCAATATTTTATATTTTCAATATTTGTGAATATTATTTTCTTTAGGAATAAAATTATTTAGAGCATTAATATTGTCTCATGAAAGTTGACTCATTAGAAAAGAAGATAAATTGATGTTTGATGCATATAAATATATTACATTATTTTTTGTGTTTAGAGAATAACTTAAAGAGAAATAGAGATGACAATAGGGCGTGTTTGGGGTGCGTGCAGGGTGGGTATGGGGAGAGTATTGAGGTCAATCCACAAATTTTTTAAACTGCCCACCCTATCCCGCATAATTCAACCTGCCTGCCCCGCCCCATATAGACCCACCCCGTTTGATTTTTAATCTTGTAATTGAATTTAGTTTTTTTTTT